>MU218911.1:376640-393704 GCA_018584345.1 Thuja plicata | reverse complement strand
CTAAAGATAAATTACTAAATCATACCTTCAAATAAATAATGACTCACATCAATAATCAAAGTTACGCATACCAAGAAGACAAGAACTAGCTACAAGATCCACAAATTCAACAAACTAAGAGATCACAATACATCCACACAAGGGACTGACTCGGGAACTCCCCACCTAAGGATAGAAGGGTCAGAGGTGGAGTTTCTTCCTATGGAACCTGGTGATATCTCCATAACAACAACATCGATCAAGGATTTTGAGGGATCGCTCAGACCTGTGAAGCCAGGTGGAGACGATACCCGGTACCTGCAATCCTACATCACCAAGAAGAGATACATATATATACATATGGATATTCATACAAATCATATATACGCAAACAGATGACCAGGATTGATACATCGTGTGGACCTCAACTAAGTGAGTAACTACGACTTCGTCCTGAGCCATGAAAACACATCAGACACATATCTATGAAACATAAAACATCATGATAACGGTTAGATTCAAATCCTTGGTTAGATCCATAAAACATATAAAAATAGATGATTTTCTAAACTCATAAACATATAAATGATAACCATAAATAAGCATATCAATCATATCATCATCCACAAAATAAAAATGAAAATGTATAGTTCTAACCATCATAATAAAATGTCCAAGTCAAAATTCCAAGTATCACCATAGGAGAGGGTATTACAAACTATTTGCACAGAAGCAAATCGCCAACAATGTCTTCCTTTATTTTCTCTCAGCCATGAGATCAACTTTTTTGAACTGATTCAATGTATTTGCAATTTAGTTAAATAATTAATCTTTACCTATGAAATTACACTTTTCTTTGAACTCATAACTTCCCTTTTGCAACATAATATTCATCTCATGTTTTCAACTTGAATTTCCATGATTGTAGATCTCTGTAGAAAACTTCAACTTCATCCTTAGTATCTTCTTGATCTTTGTTCCTTCATGTTAATTATGTTTTAATCCTTGAATTCAAACTCTATCCTACGCTCAGTGACTGGGTGACTAACCTCACTCAGTGTTTGACTTTTCTCTGTTACCAACCTTTCTCGGTGACTGACCTCTACTTAGTAGTCAAATTCACTCGGTGATTGAATTTTCTTTTCTTGATCGAATAACACTTCACTTTACAAATAGACTTCTCTCTGCTCGGTAAATAGGATTTTTCCCTTTACCAAATTGACCTTTCTTGCTTTACCGACTTAACAACATCAAATTTTAAGTAGAAAACAATTATACCAATAGTACCTTATCATTGTTTGATCTCTATTATCTATCCAATTATGTTCCTCTCCAAATTATATGGAAACTTAATATAAACAAAAAAAATCTATTACTTGACATGAATGATAAAATAATAACTGATCTAACCATTGTACTTCCTTTTATTCCTCTAAACTCAATCTTCATTATTATTATCGTCAGTTAGTTAACAATATCCCTCTATGGAATTAATGGAAACACTATTAATTGACGATGGTATACTCTTATTTGTTTGTTCTATATTTCTCCCTCTTATCTTGTGCTTCCTCTTTGTGATGTCCATCAACATTCTCTTTTGACATTCTCCCTCTTACATGAAGTCTTTCCACTTGTGTATACATCAATTACTTACTTCTCCCTTATGTATTCATCATTTACTTACTTCTCCATCTTTGAAAAAAATTTAAATGATTCATACTCTTTAAATATCATTCAGGAAATGAATCATACCTTGCATGTATTGATATCTCTATCCATAGAGAATCTTCTTCACAACTTCAGGCATCACCTCAAGTGTTATCACTAGCATCAACTCACAAAAATAGATATTCTAACGAATCCTAGATTTGATGCAACATGCCTTTTACAATAATTAATGTTGGATAGGGGTAGGACCCCTAATTTACCTCTAAGATACTCAAAATAAGCTTTCATTAGTGGCTTGGTGAATATGTCAGCTAGCTATTCCTTTGAATTCACATATTCCAACATTACATGATTGTCATGATCTTTCTCTCTCAAGTAATGATACTTGATAGATATATGCTTGGCCTTTGAATGCATTACCAGATTTTTTGATATATTTATAGCACTTGTGTTGTCACAATAGATAATGATTGGATCAGTAATCTCCTCTTGCATACCTTCAAGTAGTAGTTTGATCCATACAATATTTTCACAACTCATAGTTGCATCAACATACTCAGTCTTGGCAATAGAATGTGAAATACAACTTTGCTTCTTGCATAGCCATGTAAATGGTCTTTCTCCTACAAAGAAATATCTACCACTTGTATTCTTTCTATCATCAATCTTTGTAGACCAATCAGTATTAGTGTAGACTTTCAACTCAAAGTCTCCTCCTTTCTTGTATAGTAAATTGAAATCTTTAGTTCATTTTAGATATCTAAAGATTCTCTTAAGTGAAGACATATCTGTTTCCTTTGGATCAAAAGAGAACCTTGCAAAAATCTGTACTGCATGAGAAATATCAGATCTTCTATGTACTATATATTGCGACTTACCAATCATTGCTTGGTAGAGTGTCTCATTTACTTCTTTTTCGTCATCTTCTTTTGATAACTTATAACCAGTGACCATCGTTGTTCCAACCAGTCTTGAGTCATCCATACCAAAGGTCTTTGGGATCTATTTATGTACTTCAATTTTTTAATGTAGATCCCATCATTTACTTTTTGAATTTGAATTTCAAGGAAGAATTTAATCTCTCCAAACATAGACATTTCAAACTCCTTTCTCATCTCCTCACAAAAATATCTGCACAGTGTGTCATTTCCTCCAAAAATAATATCATCAATAAATATTTCAGCAATTAGAAATTTATTATTACTATCACATTTCAAATATATATCTTTGGTTGTCACTTTTTCTTTGAAATCCTATCTTGATTAGATATGAATACAATCTTTCATACCATGCTCAGGGTGCTTATTTCAATCCATATAGTGCTTTTTGCAAGTTGCATACCATGTCCATATTTTTATTCTCAGCAAATCCTTCAGTTCTTTCAATATACACTTCCTCCTCTAGAATAAAATTAATAAAAGAAGACTTAACATCTATTTGATAAACTTTGAATCCCTTATAAGCTGCATATACTAGTAGAATTCTAACTCCTTCTAATCTAGCAATAGGTACAAAAGTTTCACCATAGTCAATACCTTATTCTTGTGCACACCCCTTGCAAAATAATCTTTCTTTATTTCTAATTACATTACCATGCTCATTTAACTTATTTCTGAAAATCCACTTAGTACTAATTACATTCTTATCTTTTGGTCTCAGTACCAAAGTCCATGTATTATTATTTTGAATTTCATATCTCTTGGTGCAGGAGAACATAAGCTAATCCCTAGTTCCAATTTTGGATGTGGCTTGTACTGACCTTAGCCAAGGCAGTAGTGTTTATTTTAGGCCTTAGTAGGTTTTGCAAGTTTGTACCTACGTGGATTTGGCTAGGAGCAATCCAACCTAGTGGTTTTATGTTTGTTAGTTTTTAGTGCTAGATTAAGCCAAAAAGTGGGAAATTGGGTCCAAAAAACATCAAGGCTTAGGAAAGGTTGGAAATTTGCCTAAAAGGTGTCTATGATGTTTTTACATCATTTTATGTGGATTGGAGGTCATTACGATATTTTTTTGACAAAGATGCAAAAGTTGTCAAAATGTTGTCATGACAACATTTGCAACTTTGCAAATTAGTTGCATGACAACATTTTAAAATATTGGATTCCCTTCGAAGTTGATGATGGGTAGTTATGGTAACTACCTAAAAACATGGAAAAAGGATATTAATCCATGAGGAGGCTCATTTCCCGATCATACACGTCGATCAAGTGCATTCCATTGATGATTAATTATCTTCATCTTTGCATTGAAGCTTTCATGCCTATCATTGGTCTTGTTTATTTGACTTGATTTAACTCTTTACCTTTATGTAGACTTGGTCCCTCCATCCACCACATGTCAACTAGGTACATTGCATTGATGATTAAAAGGATTCATCTCCCTGATGAATGGATAGTGCTTGTTTTTGGATTAAAAAAGACATGCACGGGAGAGATAAAGACATAAAGGTAACCTGGGGACATAAGACTTAGGGAAATAAAAGAAACTTAATCGATCACCCTGCTAAAGCCTTCGGAGATATTAAAAAGGGATATCCCCACTTGATATAACAATTAATCACATGGGTTAAAGGACTTAAGTGAAGCGAAAAAGGTAACTTCATTTTATAACAAGTCTACGAAGGGTTTAAGGTTTTTTTACCAACAGCTAGAAAAATTGAAATTAGGGCTTAAGGAAAGAGCAAGAAATAGTAGATTTTTCATGATTTAGACCAAATTCCTTGTATAGTTTAAACATGATAACATAGGCTCTGACTGGGGAAGATTGAACGTAAGTTCAAGACTAGAAAACTAGCACCTTGGGATGTAGACCAACTCCAAAAAATGAAAATCCACAACAGAAAGACCTAAAATAGGAAAAAAAAAAAAAAAGGAAATCTAAACAAATATACACAACACTGTGTATAATCAATGACTCAAGAAAATAATGGCTTTAAGAATTGGCAATGCATAGGAAGATCTTGGATCTCACCAGTAAGACTTTGCAAGAAGTAGAAATATTTTCCATGTAAATCATCCACAAAAAATGATGTTAACTGTAAGGATTCAAACTTGCCATGCTTTCCCTTTTCCTCCAACCTTGCATTACATTGGAGCAGCATTTCATTCACATGAAATTTTCTTTATGATTCTCTCTTATCAAATAAATAATTAGACTTTTGTTGGATCTTCTGATTTTGAAATTATGCTTCACTTATAATCTCATCTAGTTATACCAACTGCAACATTTTGTTCTACATTGGCTCAGTTGTTCCATGTCCTCATCTTGGATGAATTTGCAGACTGGTAAAATATTTTTTAATGGAAACATAGCTTGTGTTCCATAAAATAGTTCAAAAGGAGATACACCTATAGCTCTCTTCATCCTTACCCTATCAGCCCACAAATCCAACTTAAACTTTAAATTCTAATTCTTCTTATTCTTTTCTATTATTCTTTTGATAATATTAATGATTCTCTTATTGCTGGATTCTTCTTTCCCATTTTCCTGTCAATGATATGGTGAATAATAAGAGATCACAATACAATACCGATTACAAAATTCTATGAATTCTTCATACCTCAAGAACATAAAATTATCCATTACTATCTTGCAAGGCACACAAAACCTAGTCAAAATATTATCTGTTAGAAAATCAATGACCACTTTTTTGGTTTCCCTCTTGGTTTGTATCCTCAACCCATTTTGTAAAATGTTCTCTGGCAACAAGGATCCAATTGTGACCCCCACTGGACTTCTCTAAAAATTCACCAATAAAATTAATGCCCCATTGGGAAAATGGGCTTCAACTGAAATTGGATTCAAAGAAAAGGCCCCTAAATACACTAGCTTCTTTGAAAATATTTGACAAGCCTCACACTTCTACACAAACTGATGAGTATCCTTGAATAAACAAGGCCAATAAAACCCAACTCTAAGTTTCTTGTGTGCAGTTGTCTTTTTTGAATAATGGCCTCCACAAACACCAATATATATATCTCTTTTAACACCTTCTCAGACTAATCCCTATCAAGACAAAACAAAATAATTCCATCTCTATTTTTCCAATACAAGTCTCCTTGAATCAATGCATATTTATGACTCCTAATTTTGAGATTCCTTCTTTGATTCTCTATTATGTCCTCAAGACATTTATTATTCTTTAAAAAATAAACAATATTAGCATACCATGGTTGCATCTCAATGCTAGTTGGAATTTCATTTTATTGCACATTGTTTACTTGGGTAAGCTCCATGTTTGAATCTGTCATGACCTTTTCCAATCCCAAGCCTCTAACTAATTTGGTGATTCGGATTTCTTGATCAAATTATTGTATTCTATTGATCCATCTGCACCATTAACCTCACTTTGACACAAAATATCCTTGACTGCAGCATGAGGCACATAGGAAACCACCTTAGCACATACCAAATAAGTCCTCAAAGGCTTGATTTCCTTAACTAAGGAATAATCTTGTTTTTCCATAATTTTATAATTCAACTCAGCTACCTCCAAGGATTTGCTAAAAAATACAATTGGATGCTCAAATTTCTCCTTGACATTTTGTAACAACACTACAACAATGGTATGGAATGAAGCAAAAGAAAAAATAGAAAAAAAACTCATAATTAGGAGATTTTAATATTGGTGCTTCCTAAATAGCCAATGTTACTCTCTCAAAAGCTTGCTAAGCTTCTGGATTCCAAGCATATTTAACATATTTCTTTAGTATCTTGGCAATAGGTTTTATGATCTCTGCAAAATTAATAATAAACCTTCTTACAAAAATTATTTTTCCAAAGAAAGATTGGACACCCTTGTTGTTCTTGAGAGGATTCAACATATTAATAGCTTCAATCCTCTTTGGATCTATTCTCACTCCCTCTTTGGACACAATATCTCCTAGCAACTTTCTCTCTAAAACAACAAAATGTCACTTCTTTGGATTAAGATAAACTCCAAACTCTAAAGCCTTGCCAAATATTGTTTCTAGATGCCTGCAATGGTCCTCAGCCCTTTTTGAACATGCAGTAAGATCATCCAGATAAACAACCATAATTATTTTTATGAATTCATTGAAAGCAACATCCATTGCTCTATGAAAAGTGGCCCCTGAATTCATGAGACCAAATGACATTCTAACATAAACATAAGTTCCCCAAGGGGTAGTAAAGGTTGTATTGAATTTCTTTGACTCCTTGAAAAAAATTTGATTGTAACTAGAAAATATATCCATCATGGATAGAAGGTCACACCCTATAACTCTTTGTAGCATTACTTCCATATTAGGAAAATACTAATTATCTTTAAGTGATGCCACATTAAGGTTTCTTATGTCAACAAAAAGCATGATATCTCCATGATTTTTTCTTATTGGCACAATATTTGACACCCATGATGAATGTCTATTTCATTTTATTATTTGGGCTTCCCTGAGTATCATCAATTCTTCATGCATTTTTATGCTAGAAAAGGATTGATAGGTCTCTTATTTTGTCTAAAAGGTTTCACATTAGGCTTTAGTGTAATTTCATGTTGAAATAGATCCTCCCTATAAGCCTTAAGATCTTAATAAGACCAAGAAAAAACATTGTTGTACTTCTTTAATAAGCTGATCAAATTTTCTCTGATGTGAGGGGATAAATTCTTCCTGGTGTATACTATTTTAGGGACAGCCTCTAACCCTAAATTTACTTCTTTAATGCTATCCATTTTTACATCAGATCTCTTAAGAAAGTGACCATCATTGTCATTGAAAATGCCCTCTATAAACCAAACCCTTAGGTATAACATTTGTTGGCAATTGAACAACTTTAGTCTCAACAATAGTTTGCTTGTTATCTATGGTTTCAACTAAAGCATTGAAATCTATTTTTTGGCCTTCATAATCATCCAAACATTGAATGAACTAGAGAATATCCTTGTCATCCTCAAAAACTTTATAACTGTATAAATTATCAGGAATTGCAAGCCTGATCTTGTTTTCAATAGTAGAGATCCCAACCAGATTTATATCATTATACTTTATGGCTACATTTTCTAACAAATCAGCCATAATGTTCTTAGATCTCTCTATCCATTCTATTTGGAAAGCATGAAATAACTCAATCTTATCCCATACTGCATGCTTGTATAATTTCAATCTATGTTTTTTAGCAGCATATAAGGATCTAATTTGGGAGAGAGATAATTCTCAGTCCCTAAATACTCTTAACAATTTTATGTCATGCTTTATGGGAACCTCTAAGACCAATAACAATGCCTCATATTCTATAGTATTATTTGTGCATTGAAAAGCTAAGAAGAAGGAATATTTAAATGTTGTACCTGATGGAGATATAAAAATAAATACTAGCTCCTGATCCATCCTTCAATAATGCCCCATCAAATCAAATCTTCCACAATTCATTTTGTTATGATTGTGACTCCTTCACAATTGTATCTTGATTTTCAATTTTGGATCCATCCTGCTCAATCCTTAAACTTTCCATATCAACATCAACAAAAAAATTGAGACCCTTAGGATCCATCCTTTCAATTATCACTGGAGCTTGTGATTCCCTATATAATTAAACATCACTCCCATTTATAAGGATAATAGCATATGATAGGTCCAATTGCAAATGTCTTCCAAATATTATTGTCCACTGTCTAGACACTATGATACCATAATGTGGTGGTGTATGAACCAAAACCACATCCATCTTGAATGTAACCTCAGGAAAAAAAACAATCTTCACTTCAATGCCTTTTAAGGTTCCTACCATAGGTACCTCTCTATTGTCCATAGAAAAACATCTTCCAGAATATGTGTCAACTTTTAATCCCAATTCCTTCATGGCACCATATGGCATCACATTTGTTGCTGCACCAGAATCTATCATACAATTTGTTATCAATTGGTCATTCACCAACAATGTGACATAAAAAGGATCAACTTGAGAGGGCTCATGTGTAGTAATGTTCCCAACATAGATTTTAGGAATCTCCTTCTCCTCACCAACTTATTTTTTCTTGATAGTCTTTGTGGTACGAACAACATAATTTGTTATATCTTTGAGCAAAGAGAAATTTGTTTCTCTATGCTCCTTCATCTTTATCATCTCAACTAAAGGAAATGACACCTTGATCTAAGATACTACATGTTTCATGTCAAAATAAGGAAAACTCAAAACATTTCCATTGGAAACCTTACCCTTTCTTTCTTTGGATTTCTCTATTCCTTGAACAACAATGGGAGTATCCTTGATTTTCACCTAAATTTTGTCCTTGTTTTGGATTGGGGTTCATTAGAACTTTCCTTTATAAAAATGAAGCAAGAATTCCTTGATCCCTATCCAATTTTCTATTTCTTAAATTATAAGCACTCCAAGCTTGAGCAATTACAACAAGAGTGAGATATCTCCCTTCTTCATCACTAGGTCTTCTTAGTTGTGTATGTTCATCCTTTTGTATTAAAAACCTTTATAGTATGATGCATGACATCATATGGTTCATCACCTTTCTCTTCAGCATATGTCATCAACATATTGACTTTAGGTACTTCCTCCTCCTAATCATATTGTTCATTCTCATCCACAGTAGTCCACATGAAAGCTTGGGCAACAACACATTCAAGAGGGCAATGTGGCATATTGTAGGGAACACACCAATAAGTATTCTCTACATTGTGTACATTATTTATTTTCAAAGGGTCAGGACTACCCATATTTTTTACATTACTTAGTCCCTCAAAAGAGGTTTACCATCCTTCCAATTTTTTTTATAGGGAATTTTATACAATATGTATGGCTTCTCAGACCTCTAATTTTATTGTCTATTACTCTGAAAGTCTCTCTCATTTCTATCCACCTTAGTAATTAGGTCCTTGATTGCAGATACTAATTTATCAACTTTATAAATTTTATTTTCTTCCTTAGTAAACCTATTAGATTGACCCTTAGAATATTTCCATAACCTACCATCATCTCTTTCAAAATTTTACCTAATGCCCTTCTATTACTTTCAATATTCACTACAATCTTGAAAGCATCCCTTAAATTATTCTAATTATTATCTCTTGCAAGATAGGAAATGTTACTATTCAATGCATTGTAATATGTGGTAAGACACACATTTTCATCTAACCTCAAGACTTGGAATAGTTTATGCATGGTCTTCTAGAATCTACTATTGAATTCAGATACTATTTCATTTTGAAACTTATTTTTGTTATTGAACTCATTCAACATATAGCCAAAATTCACGTGATCACCATTTTGTTCTCTGAAACATTGTGTAAATTCATCCCATGAATTAATTATTCCATTATTAAGGCCATGGTACCAATCTGATGCAAGTATGGCATGGAGAACAGGGGCCCAAGACACTCCCAACTATCGAAACCAACTAGTATAACAACACAGAAGCAAAACACATAAAGGAGAGAAGAAAGAAAAAAACTTTATATTAATTTGTCAAAATCATTACACGTCGAATTGTAATTCCTTCCTAGTTTTGGCCATATACATTCAGGTGTTTAGAATAATCTTGATACATGTGAGGTCACATACTTGCAATCTGAATCTTCTAACACTTAATCTCCTATCCCTAAAACTGATCCCTTGATCTAAGAACAAAAAACTAAATATATAAAAGAGTCCACCAAAGAGGTCGGTACTCAGATCCTAAAGATCCAACCTAGGAAATAACAAAGACCTAGATTTAGGTCCACACACATCCCAATGAGAGATCTCACATTAATTATGCTATAAAAATTAAATGCAGAAGTCGGCTAGAAGATCCAACTTCAAAATAAACAACTCGGTAAGGAGCCGACTTAGCAACAGTAAAATTTGGTTAAGACCAACTGAGAAACAAAAAAATCGGTAAGAAGGTAACCGAGCAACAGAAAAAAAACTCAGTGAAATAAAATCACCGAGAAACAAACAATCACCAAGACCTGTCGGTAAAGAAAGATAGAACAAGTAGCCGAGCAACAAAAATTAGCGAGAACTTTACCAAGAAGCCTCCAAACAAGTTAAAGAACAAAAGAAAACATACTTTTGGTTGATCAAGATTTCCAAAGAACCCAAGATTCTCCTGCATTAGACACTTGGGGTTAAAATAAATGATTCCCTGAATCATGGGTCAGGTCCAACCTGAATTGAATCCAACTCAGATTGAGAAATCCGAGATGAGTTTTTAATCAATATGTTCTTCCATTTTATCTGATATTTCATGTAATTATTTCCTCTTGTACTTCTACCAACTTTTTGTTTCAAAATCCTCTCAACTTCTTATATATGTTTCTTAGGATAATCACTTGGTATTGTCACTTCTTCATTAGGTTCATGATACTCATACAAATTGTATAGTAAGAAAATGGAAGCACTTCAATGGTAGACTATTTTAGCCTTCCAATTAAGTGGTTTGGGGTCATTTCAAGTGCCTTGAATGGGTTCCTAACTTTGATCTAGCTTTATCCCCCTTTTCTGCCCCATTTCCACTTTTTCCAACGTATTTCTGGCACCCCAGACTGAGAAACTAGGACTTTGAACTCAGGGTCAAGGTCAACCTTATTGGGTCAAGGTTGACCTTGACCTTGACCTAGGTCAAAATCAACCTTTTCCAGGCTCAGGGTTCAAATTTTAGAATCTCCGAGTTTTCGGATGTCAGTCTTTGGAAAAAGTTAATTCTCGCTTCCAGGTCGGCTGTTTCAGACTTTGGAACAACAAATCCTAAATTATATTTGATATAGGTCCTCTTCTAGGGGAATGGGTCCAATTCGAATTTAATTCTCCTATGTCAGCCTCTCTAGTAGATTCTACCCTGGTTTCATATAAAAGGAAGCTTTCTCCTCTCATTTTCTCTAAGACTCTCTAACCACAAGCAAGAACAATGTAAGACTTGATCATTGCAAGAGCTCAAGACTTGAATATTTAATTCCAAAGGTGAAGAAGAAATATTTGAAGCAAGAAAAATAGTCATTGAAGAATTCATCCATATTTAAGCACTTATCAAGCACTCATTTTCATCAAAGAGATCAATTGGTGGCCATTGAAGGATTCAAGCTCCATGGAGCCCTCTTGTTGAAGATTTCTCCATCCACATTCCTCCAAACCTCTTCCAATTCAAGAACCTAGTCAAGATTGGTGTTGAAGATCTACAAGAAATCAATTAAAGACATCCAACATTCTACATTCTACAATCTACATCTATTTGGTGCATCCATACTTGTGGATTCAAGGATTCAAATTCTCCACAAGGACCTTTTACCTAAGCAAGGTGAATTGTTTCATTTAATTTTTTTATTCCTAAAATTTTAATTATATATTTGAGGTTAATTCTAAAATCGGGTTTTGACCAAGGAAAACCCCTCCCCAAACAAACATTCCATTTTTCTTGCAGGTACAGGTTTGAAATAGTAGATCAGGATGGAGATTCAGATACCCTTTTCGGCAAACTTCTGAGATCCAAAAAAAAATTTAGTTTGAGAATTTTTAGGTCAATTCTGCCCTAGGGTGCAATCAAAAATTATGGCCGATGGTGACATTGACTTGAGGGTACAAATTGGAACTGTGTCAGAACAAAAAACAATTTCTAGGTTTTATTCCTCTCTGCATTTCTATTCGAGATCTGGTCTCAAATTTTCCAGAAACTCAACACAGGCTTCAAAAAACAACATTCTTTAGATCTACAATATTCCAAGGTTAGTATATTTCTCCTATTCATTTCAATTAATGTTATCAATCTTTCTACATCTATTTTACATTCAAAACAACAAAATGGGTACTTAATATCTTCCTTCTTCATCCTTGTTTCCAAATGGTTGATTCATTTATCCATTGATCCTTCCTTTTGGGTTAATCAATTTCTATTTTTAATTTGCATATCTAAGGATAGAAGGATATCATCTTATTTACCCTCATAACATATTCAAATGTAAGGTATTTTATGTTAAATGATCTACTTTCATTAAAAACCTCATTTCTTACCTGACACAAATATGAAATATTGAATATAGGTGATATAACCATGTCATCAGGTAATTCTATTTCATAAGCATTTCCACTGTCAAATCTTCTCAATATTTTGCAAGGACCAAATTTATTCATCTTCAACTTTTTATATGTTCCAATAGGAATTCTTCCTTTCTTCAAATGAACCATTACTACATCACCAAATTTATAAGTTTTATGTCTTCTTGATCTATCTACACAATCCTTATATTTTTTATTACTTTTCTCCAACTTATGTTTCACTTCCTCATGCAATGTCTTCATGAACTCAAAAAAAAATTCAGCTTCAACACTTATTTTATTTTCTCCATCAATGTCTCTCAAGTCTGATATAGCTCTTGGTTGTGTGCCATGAACAATCTCAAAAGGTGTCTTTCAAGTACTTCTACTCAATGAACTGTTACATGCAAACTCTACATGTGCTAACATAAAATCCCAATTAATCAGTGTGTTTCCAATTAATCGTCTTAACAAGTTACCCAAACTTCAATTTACAACCTCTATTTGTCCATCAGTCTGTAGATGAAATGTATATCTATAATTCAACTTGGTGTCCAAATTCTTCCAATGTGTTTTCCAAAAATAGATAAGAAACTTATTGTCACAGTCATAGATGACACTCTTTGGAAATCCATGTAATCTGATAATCTCCTTAAAGAAAATATCTTATATATGTACTGCATCTAATGTTTTCTTACATGGTATGAAATGTGTCATCTTAGAAAATATATCCACAACAATAAATATGGAATCATTACCTCTTGTTTTCCTCCGTAAGCCAAGAACAAAATTCATTCTGATATTAGTCCAAGGTTTCTCAGGAACAATAATCGGTGTATACAAACCAGTATTCTGACTTACTCCTTTTGTAACTTGACAAACTCCACAACTTTTCACGAATTATTTAACATCCTTGTACAAATAAGGCCAAAAATACATTTCCTTAAGAAAACTCAATGTCATATGAATACCAAAATGTCCAGCCAAACCACTACTATATTTTTCCTTTACCAATTTAGTTCTCATTGATCCTCTCGGTATGCACAACGGAATACCTTTGAACAACATATCTTCTTGAATGAAACAGTCTTCATACTTACTTGGCTGATTTGGAATAAGTGCTTTGCACATTCCCCACTACTCTAAAAAATCAGTATCATTTTCATACAAATTCTTCATGTCATCAAAACCAAGAACCTAAATTCTCATTTTAGTCAACAAATATCTTCTTCTACTTAATGCATCAGCAACTCGGTTAGAAACTCCACTCTTATGTTTTATCATAAATGTGAAACTTTGCAAATATACTACTGATTTCATATGTTTCTGTTTCAACTTATTCTAACTACCCAGATACTATAAATCCTTATGATCAGTGTACAACTAAAATTCACTCAGCATCAAATAATGTCTCCATTTGTTCAAAGCTTGAACAATAGCATAGAATTCTTCATCATAGACAAAATATTTCCTTTTTGCATCATTCAAATTTTCACTAAAGAAAGCAACAAGTTTACCTTCTCAAGTCAACATAGATCTGATTGCACTTCTACTTGCATCACATTCAACTTGAAATACCTTATTGAAATTAGGTAAGGATAACATAGGTAATTCAACAAACTTCTCCTTCAAAGTATCAAAACTCTTATCAAATCCATGTTTCCGTTTGAATTCTCTTTTATCTCCTCTCATTGTCCCAGTCATAACATTACAAATAGAACATAAATTTTAGATAAACTTCCTGTAAAAACTTTCCAATCCATGAAATGAACTTACCTCACTGACATTATGAAGTGTAGGCCAACTAAGTATAGCTTCAAGCTTCTCAGGACCCATCTTCAAACTATCATCTGAAATCACAAAACCTAAATACACAAGTTCTACCATCCTAAAGGAACACTTTTTCAGTTTTATCAGCAACTTTTCTTCTTTCAATATTTTCAATACTTGTCTTATATGCATCAAATGATCTTCTCTAGTCTTACTCAATATCAAAATATCGTCCAAGTATATAATCACACATTTATTCAAGAATTTCTTCAAAACCTCATTCATTAACCTCATAAATGTACTCAGTGCATTAGTTAAACTAAAATGCATAACCAACCAGTCATACAAAATTTATTGTCTTGAAAGGAGTCTTCCATTCATCACCTTCTCTGATTCTGATATGATGATATCCACTCTTCAAATACATTTTGGTAAAATATTTTTCTACACTCAAACAATCTATTATATCATCCATCCTCTGTGTAGGAAACCTATACTTAATTGTGATATTATTGATTTCTCTTGAATGAGTACACATTCACCATTATCCATTCTTCTTGGGTGCCAATATAGCTGGTACTACATGTGGACTCAAAATTTCTCTGATTAAACCCTTGTTCAATAAATCATGAACTTGTCGGTTGATTTCTTCATTCTCAGTCAGTGTCAACTGATGTGGTGCCTTGTTTAGTAAACTAGCTCCATAAATTAGATCCATACGATGAATAATATCTTTCATTGGTGGAAGACCATCAAGTATATTATCTCAAATTATTTAGGTCGACACACATCCCAATGAGAGATCCCACATTAATTACACTATGAAAATTAAATGCAAAAGTTTTCTAGAAGATCTAACTTCAAAATAAACAACTCAATAAGGAGATGACCGAGAAAAAGGAACAACTCAGTGAAGGCCAATCAAGAAAAAGAAATAGCTTGATAAGAAGGTAACCGAGCAATAGAAAAAAATCAATTAAATAAAACCACTGAGAAGCCAAAATTCACTAAGACCCATCGATAAAGAAATATAGAAAAAGTAACTGAGCAACAATGGTTACCGAGCACTTAACCGAGAAGCCTCCGAACAAGATAAATAACAAAAGAAAACATATTTTTTGTTGATCAGGATTGCCAAATAACCCAAGATGCTCCTACATCACAATCTCTGGCATCTTCAACTAAGGATTGTACAAATAACTTCATAACAATATCCACATGCATTATTTCATAGTCATTCATCTTTTCAAAGAAATCTTTTAGGTGCTCTTCACCATTTATTACCTTATTTCCACTAAATTTAGGGAGTTTATAACTTATTTCATTTGTAATGGCATTTGGCTGGCCTAGAATACTATCTAAAAATAATTTTTTGTATGTATCCAAATGGATTGGTCTCCTCTAAAAACCAAGTCCCTGATTTTGGCCACTTGTACCAAGACCCTGGCCCTAATTTGCAATACTTTGAAGTGGATTTGATCCCGTGGTATTAGTATTTGTTGCTTTCACCTTAGGACCTAATCCACTACAACCTTGAGTATTAGTAGTAGTATTAATTTCCTTTGGATTGTTAGTAGCCTGAATGAAACAAATTTTCTTCTTCATTTCTATAGCAACAACATCTAATTCAGCCTTTTCCAATTTCTTGGCAATATCATCCTTTACTTTTCTATCTCTTTCTAGCTCTATGTCCACTAGACACATACCCTGAGATGCCTCCACTGCAGGTTTGGGCTCACCAATTTGTAGACTAGTAACCTTCTATTACCTTTATCTAATATAGGGTTACTTGCATTGTTTGAAGGAGGATCATGTATAGGAGCTTGAGGCCTTGAAGGCCTTTCATTTTTCCAATCAATGATTTTTTTGACCACAAGCTCTTGCTCCATTTGATTTCCTTTTGAATATCTCTCCCTTTCTTGACACTCCTCCCTCTTGGAACCCACATCACTAAATATATCCTTATTTAGACCTTTATAGCTCTGACCCACACCTTGATTCATCAATTTAAGTTGTATTACCTATCTTTGTAAGTCTTCATTCTAAATCACAGCTTCCATGACTTCATTCTCTTCTTCCTTTTCTAATCTTTTCTTTAGAATCATTTTTATCGTATTTCTCTTTTCAAGGCATCATTATTACCAAAAATTAAATCAAGATTAGGAAAATTAATATCATAATTTGTAAAATCTTGAAGATTCATAAGGTCTACTTCTCTTTGGTTTATTGCTTCCTCGTATGGATCATCTTGTAGAAATGGGTTATTTCTTATATTTTGGGAAGAGGATTCAATGTTTGAAACATTTCTATGTCTAAAGTCTTTGTTGTTTCTCCTTTCACTATCCCCTCTATACTGAACTTAAGTTACAACATTTTTCTAAGATATATCTGTTAGAATGAATTTAGAATAACTAAGAGGGGAGGGGTGAATCAGTTATCCTTAGGTCTAGATGTAGCAAATAAAAACTTTATGTACTTCAGATCTACTTGGCAGCAGTAGCATAAATCAACAACTTTAATCATGCAGTTTACTAAACTAATTGAAATTAGCTTGTAGTAACATAACAGTAAAGCAAACCATAAGTATTCACACAAGTTGACACAAGTATTTAATGTGGAAACCCAATATGGGAAAAACCACCAGTAACATGCTACCAAGTTTTCACT
>MU218911.1:342997-371647 GCA_018584345.1 Thuja plicata | reverse complement strand
CATTGCAACATAAACAACTTCTATATCATTGTCATCAGAATTATCAGTGTCATTGTCAGAAGTTTCTTCAGCAATATAACAAGATTTCTTACCTTTGTCTTTGTAGTCCTTATATTTACTGAAGTCTCGATCATCCTTTCTATCTTTGTATTCTTTGTATTTGTTGTCCCTTCTTTCATCCTTTTCATTTTTGCCAAGACAGCTAGCAGCTATATGACCAACTTTGTTGCATGAAAAATAAATAATAAGAAGTTTACCTCTATATTTTCCTTTTCCTCTGGATAGTCTTTTTTCCATGAGTGCTTCAAGTTCTTCAAGATCATCATCAGAAGTTTCACTATCACTGTCCACATGTTTCTTTCCTTTCTTAGATTTATTGAGAATAAGCTATGACCTAAAAGCATAATCAATCCGTTATGGATTATAGTTATCATAATTTGACATTTCAAATGCAGTGAGTCTGCCTATCATATTTTCTAGATTCAGATTATTGTTTGGAATACATCTCAATTCTTGAATTGCAAAAAATCTAATAGCATATATAGGAAGTAAATTTCTCAGTACCTTTCTCATAATGGTGTTCTCATCAATAGTTCCATTATCCCCTCTAATGGCATTTACAACTTCTTTTATTCTACCATAGTACTGAATGACATTTTCACCTTCTTGCATTTTCATCTCATCAAACTTACCTCTTAGAATTTCTGATTTAGCCCGTAGCACATTTGTGTCTCCACCATAGATAGTTACAAGTTTGTCCCACATCTCTTTTGCATTTATGCAGCTCTTTATATCATCAAACTTAGAATAGCTCAATGAGGAGGCTATCTCCAACATTGCTTGATTGTGCTTGTACTTTTCTCTTAGTTGTATAGCTGAGAGAGGAGTAGTAGGTGGTACATAGTCATGTTCAATAAGTCACTTAGCATCATCTCCAATGCCGGCCAAATGTAGTTTCATCAAGCTCTGCCATGCAGGGAAGTTATCTTTTTTCAGCTTGGGAACCTCCTTCTTATATATCTTGATCTTTTTGCTCCAAGTACCTTCAAACTATTTTCAGGAGACCAATGCTCTGATACCAATTATTAGAATGAATTTAGAATAACTGAGAGGGGAGGGGTGAATTAGTTATCCTTAGGTCTAGATGTAGAAAATAAAAAAATTATGTTCTTCAGATCTACTTGGCAGTAGTAGCATAAATCAACAACTTTAATCATGCAGTTTACTATTAATTGAAATTAGCTTGTAGTAACATAATAGTAAAGAAAACCATAAGTATTCACAGAAGTTGACACAAGTATTTAACATGGAAACCCAATATGGGAAAAACCACCAGTAACATGCAACCAAGTTTTCACTCTTCTGAAGTGATGCCCTGTGAGGAGCCAACCCTGTGAAAGGTTACAATAACACACTGCTAGGTGTGACCTGGTTAAAGGATTTAATCAACCTGTCAGAAGTGGCCTTGTTAGAGGACTTAGAACATTCCAATCTGAATGTCACCTTGTTAGAGGATTTATACAAATGACTATTATGTCAACCTTGTTAAAGGATCTAACTGATACAATGGTAAGAAAGTAATCAGCAATTTGTGATCTTGTACATACAGCTTACTTTTCAATTCAAATCCAATTACAGCTCCAATGTTAACTTACTAGGTAGCTTGCATTGTCATTTCAACCTTCTGATCTGCTTGGAATTCGTCAAGCAATCACACATGCAACTTTATGCTTCTACCTTTTGCCTTCTCTGCTAGATCATGGTAAACAGTAAATCAACTATGCAAACCTCTTGCATACACATGCATCTATCCACTTGTACACTCAATGAATAACCCTTGAGGTTATCATATACCTCTCTATCTAGGTTAGATAAATCTTTTACCACTTAAACAAGATCGTAGATCTTAGGTTAGGTCAGATCCAATAGATCATTCCATCTTTTCATTACATTTACTTCTCCAAAGTAGTCTCTAATTAAATATTTAAACCATGCATTAATTACAGTTACCCATACATTAAATGATGTGGATCCATCTTTAATTACCATTACATGTCCCAATAAAATCAACTAAGTCAACCAGAGATCTCAAATCTCATCATTAATCAAATTTCTATAAGTCGGCCAACATCATTGTTTCCACTCGGCAATTTCAATGGTGCTCAGCATTGAGAAACTATTTTCTTGTCACAAGCAACTTTACTTGGTGCAAGAAAATTTTATCATCATAAGAAACTTTACTCGGCACAAGCCAAACTTGCTCGGCATAGAACAGCCAGAAAAACTATCTTTGAAAGATAAACAACTAATCACTTTGCTAGAGTGCCAACTGATCAAATACCCTTTGAATTTCCTTAACCCAACCATTCACTTGGTCCTCTTGTTAAATATTCTTCATGAACAATAGATATGGTACTCAAACATATAGCAATAGTCTCACTAGTAAAGGTTTGACATCAATGAAAAAATAACAATTGCTTGCAATGTCACTTTCCAACAATATCTTCTTGGACAGAAGTATCAAACATGTTGTCAAAGAAACCAACACCATCTGATTCAGTATTGGGAGAAGGAATATTACTTCTCTCTGGGACAATATCCAAAGGATGACTAACCCTTGAAGCCTTGGGCTTCCAAGAACCTCCACTTGTGGATTCAGTTCTCTTAGACCAATTTCATTATTGCAGAAATTGGGAGCCCACCTTCTAGTTCAACTTCTAGATGATCTCTCATGTATGCTCATGGGTTTCTCATATTTTCTTATATCTTGACAAACAAGATTATAAAACTAAACCTATAGTTTCTTATCTGAAACACTACCTAACCAAATTCGGAGTCTCTACACAATAAAATTTGGCATTTAAAATAGGAGACTTCACCTCTATTATTTTGCAAACATTTAAAGAAAAATTATGAATAAAACTTATCTCTTAGTCCCAAGCAGGTGGATTAATTTTAAACTTTGATTTGATAATCCTTCAAAAGTCCTTTGTGCCAAGTCTCCCCATTAGAGTCTCCATTTCTATTGGTTCCTTTTCTTTTTTATCTTGGTATACCTGCAGCACAGGTATGTTCCTCTATAGACCCATGCACTGATTCAACAAGGATAAGAAGAAATGTTCAACAAGGTCGTAAATCCTCCTACACTTTGAGCTCCAAAAACTCAGGTGTGTATTACCTATCTTCTTCCCTCAAACTCTAACCAATTCATCAGCAGGCAAGAATGGTGGATGTAGTATAAAACATGTAAATAGTAACAATTTCTATAAGCTTGGATGAGAACCACAAATCTAACATATCATACTAGTGCCCTATCTAGTGGGTATGGATTCACTTTAAATTCAAAGATATTCAAAAAAAACATTCATCAGATGTAAATCCTTCAAATGATCAATTAACTCGACTATTCCTTATATACTCAATTCACACTTCCTAAAAGAAGATGTAATTACCTGATTCACTTAACTCCTTTACTCATTGAAATTGTCTATGTATGTTTAATTCTCTCTGAAAGAAACCCTAAAGAAATTAGACCCTATGCCTTAAACAGTGATGGATTTAATGTCCTTAAAAATAAACACAAATGAGTACAAGAAACCAAACTGAAGACATTACAATTTAATAAGAATCCACAAAGTGTAAGGAAATACATACAAATATTATTGATAAAACATCAAAACATGAAAAATCAGAGCCAAAAGACCACTGACAATCTTAATTTACCATGCAGAGATTACAAGCCTTGTTGTGGCATAAAATTCCCATCTCTTTACAACAACACAAAAAACCCTATATATATATACAGAGAATATTCCACTATTTTGGACTGCCTTAGGGAAAAAGACAACCCTAAAACACAACCACCACAACTGGGGAAACAAGCCAAGTTTAATGTAGAAATAGACAGGGAAGCAAAAAAGTCCAGACTATTACAAAATCTTATCAGAAACCTTAATTTTCAACCAAGAAACATTAATGAAGCTCCAAAATATCCACAATTTGGTCAATTAGGTAGCCTACTACCTCAATAAATCAACCCGAAAGATCAGATTTCAAAATTAAATGCTTCTGCAACCTAGAAAACAAATCCATGGTAAAAAAAACCTTGAGAAACTCATTTAAAATTCAAATATCTGATCCTAAAAGCTACATGTAGCATGGAATCAAGCATGGATGGCCATAATTCAAATATTTATTAACTTTAAAACACAACTTTTGATCTTCTTTTAGTTAACCGAGCTGGAAATCTGATCCTCCACGCGTTGCATAGGTGCAATCCCTCGAAGACTAGATATCAATAAAATTCATCATAAGGCTTCATGCCTACCACACGATGTTTTATAACTTATTTTCCCTTTATATTTTCCTTACTCCAGCCCCATGATCTCAGGAGGATAGGTGTCGATCAGGTGCAATGCCTCAAATATTAATCCTCGATGATCTTCACATTAATATAATGCGCGAGATGGTAGATTCAAAATAACTAACTATGCTTTACCTTAGTTATAACTCAGCAATCATGGTTCTAGCAACATCCACATGGAGATTTTATTAGTCCTGATAAATCCCTATTGGCCTATGACCTATGCTGACTGGGAAATCCACTTTTCAAGCAGGCATGATGCTTTGATCGCTAATCTTCTCACATCTTTGCATTGAGGCTTTACACCATATCTCGGATCAATTCAAACATGACTGCACTTTAAATTTTTTACCCTGGCATTGATCTTGGACCCATCTAGGACATGTGGTGCAAGGGTGTAATGCCTGGAAGGATGGATTTTGTTCAATTTTTCTTCAAGGATGAGTGTTGTCCACACAATCAAAATAAACTTATTGTCACTTTACCTTCTTTTAAAACCCTAGGACCATGACGTCAATAGTGACACCCGTCAATCAAGCTCATTTCCTTGATGATTAATTATCTTCATCTTTGTGTTTAAGCCTTCTTTCCTATCATTGATCTTGTTTGAAGTTGACCTACCTTTAACTATTTACCTTTATGCAGACCTGGTCCCGCCATCCACCATGTGTCAACTAGGTGCATTGCCTTGAAGATTAAAAGGCTTCATCTCCATGATGAAGCGATATCACCCGCTGTTGGATTCAAAAAGACATGCATGGGAGAGGTAAAGACATAAAGGTAACCTGAGGATATAAGAATTAGGGAAATAAAAGAAAATTAATTGATTACCCCGCTAAAGCCTTAGGAAATATTAAAAAGGGATGGCCCCGCTTGACATAACAACTAAGAACATGGGTTAAAGGAATTAAGTGAAGAGAAAAAGGTAACTACTTCATTTTATAATAGTTTTAAGAAGGGTTTAAGGCTTTTTTACCAACGGTTAGAAAACTTGAAATTAGGGCTTATAGATAGAGAAAGAAATAGAAAAGTTTTCATGATTTAGACAAAATTTCTTGCAAATATTCAACAGTGATAATAGGCTCCACCTCCTCCATTATTATGTCTCTCATTATTTTTATTCAAATTCTCCGCTGCTCTAACAGAAATTTGAAAACATTCCCCAAGGTTTCTTGGTATATTTAACCCTATCTTATCCTGAATGTTGTATCTTAGGCCACTGATGTATCTATCCACTTTCTCATCCTTATCTTCCACTCCTCCTCTAATTCTTAGGGTTTGAAATTGCTTAGTATAAGACATAATATCCATGACCCTTTGCTTCAATTTGTTCCTCATTATCTTTATTTAGATTTCCAAATCTGATGGCAAGAATTGACTCTTCGCCATTATCTTCATCCTCTCCCAATTTAACATTGTGTTCAACCCCCTTGCTACCCTTTCATTCTGAATTTTGGTTATCCATGTAAGGTTTGTTCCCCTTAACCTTTCTTTGGCCAACTTCACTTACTTTTCCTCTTGTACATTCTCAAGATCAAAATAGTTCTCTACTGCTTCTACCCATCCAAGAACTTCTTAAGTATCCATCTTACCTTGATAGATTTGTAAATCATTATGACTCTTTCCACCATTACTTTTTAATTCCTTAATGAGTCTTATAAATATCCTCTCCTCATGATCATTTTGTTCCCTTTGACCTCTACTGTCTTGTCCTTGATTGTACTCATCTTCTTCCTTATTTTTATCTTCATGAACCTCTTCTCTCCTAGGTTCTCCTCTCCTTTTCTAGGATTTCTATCCTATCCACTAATTTAAGTCTTTATCTTCTCATATTCCTTTCTTCCCTTTCCCTTGTTGCTTCTAACTCCCTCTTCTCTCTTTCTTTTTCCTCAAGTGCTTCCCTCAATTCCTCTATTTCTCTTTCCATTTGATTGTTAGGTACCATGTTTGAAACTTGTATTCTCTCCCTCCTCAAGCATCTACTTGTTGATTCTATGATACCACCTGATGCAAAGGGTTGGGTGAATTGGACAAATAGATGAACGTTGAGATGTTTAGACACCAATCCTATTATCCCAAAAGCCACCCAAGTGCCTCTAACCAATCAAACACATTCCAAAGGACCAAGGGTGATTTACTTAATCTATTTAGTATGGTTTCAAATGGACTCAACTAGTTATGAGGTCTATAACCACACCCAACATCCTAAACTCACCAAACTGCCCTATTAGGCCTAGAACTTCTACTAGCCCTATAGTGATCTAATTGAATACTTTTCTCCAAAATTTTCCAAAATACTTTTAAAATAAATTAACTTTCCAGACACCCTTTATCCAATTCTTCAACATATCCAAATTTTATATGATTTTTTTTTTGAACCAACTGATCCAAACTTCACATTGTACCCTATTTGTAGGCCTAAAAAGTGCTAAATTAACAAAGAAACTATAAAAAAAATTGCATTGCAAGTTGGCAAACTCTGGAATGTCTTAGAAATTGTCTTCAATTATAATATTATCAACTCACTTAGACCCTATGGTCTCTGCAAATACAAAATCCCTAATTTGGCTCTCCAAAACCTTTAAAACTAGGGCTTCTTCAATGTTACTTACCAAATCACTTCTCCGCCCAAATAATAATGGATTAAAATTTAAAATGGCATGTCAAGAAACTTCCAAACATTAAACATAACCCTTATTAAGCCTTATTGTGTGCTGCTACACTTGTCCAAGCAATTTCATCAACTTTATCACAACTATTTTGGTGATCACCCTAATTAGACACTTCATCTACACATTATCATGTTAGGATTGTATAATAAATGTTAAGGAAGGGTCATTCCATGAGAATCAGACAATAGCCATTCATCGAATGACCATCTTTACTTAGAATACCAAATTATTATTAAAAATTAGGGAATTGAAATGACTGTCAGCACCAAATTATGGAAACCTAAAAAATAACTAATCTTAGAACATTTAGAAGTGTTTAAAATAGGGATGGAAGGATTCTCAATGCTTTAGAAACACCCATAGATCAATATCAAACTTAAATAATGTAATGAAACATTAAAAAATGAAGAAATACAATATTGTTATTTGAAATCTTTGTTACTATTCATACACACAGGCATATACATCTATACAATTATCATTTACAACCTTATATACCTCCTACCTAAATGATCCAACCAATTTTGGTCAGTTACATGGATTTTTTAATGCGTAAAACAAGAGAAAATCAATTTCTTTTCCAAAACACTAATTAGTCGTCTCTTTTTGAATATTTGAATTCTCAATTTGAACAAAATGACTTATTTCTACCTTGAAATTGTAACTATTACCACCTAATGGCTTAAAATAGCTTATTTGACTTTAATAATACCTCCTATATCCTATAGACATCAAATTCCTTTTACATCCATGTTTTTAGCGCTAAGGTCCTTATTAGGACCTTCAAGACATATTACAAATTTATTACATTTATTGCCCCCAAATGCCAAATGGGCTTTAATACATTATAATTGACCATGTTTTTCTTCAATGTCTTCATATCCTATTAATGAATCCTTAGTATATTCATGTTGCTATTTTTCCTCCTAGATTCCCTTGGACCAATTTATCTCAGCCTTCAAAATATTAATCCTAAAATTATCTCTCCAGAAAAAGGTGGATTTGTACTAGGATGAGAAATAGTTGAAGGTGCCTTGGCAGTGCATGAAGTATTGCATTCAATCCAAATGTTCAAAATTCCCTCTCTTATTATTAAATTGGACTTGATGAAAGCATATGATAGGCTAAATTTGATATTTCTTGTGAAATTTTTGAAATAATTTGGTTTTTTGATAAATGTTGTAAGTGGATTAAAGAGTGCTTTTCAGGTCCATGTTTTCAATCATCATAAATGGATCTTCTTCAGGCTTCTTCAATTATACACAAGGGGTAGGGAACGGTGATCCATTATCTTTATTTCTATTGATCATCATGGCTAAATCTTTAAGAAGAAGCATTAAACATAAGACTTAGCAAATATTATGGCAGGGTATTCATATTCAAAACACTTCTATAACTATCACACACTTTTGATGACACTCTGCAGTATGAAAAATCAAATATTAATTTGGCTGGTGAAATTGAGAATTTTCTTTACCTGTATACAATATTTTTACGGAAGTATAAATGAGAAAAAAATCCACCATCTTTATTTTCAACACTAAACAGGTTTCTTGAAGAAAGATTCTACATATCCTTCACTTTCAGCCTACTAAGCTACCAAGCACATATCTAGGCATTTCATTTTTCATGAAGAGAAGAAGGTCACTTTTTGGAATTCTATAATTGAAAGAATCAAGTAATGAATTACTACATTTAAAGTGAGGTGGTTTTCATTTCATGTTAACTACTATTTTTCAAATAAGTCTTAGATGCAATACCGAACTACTTGATAATTGTGTTAAAATATGCTATCTTAGTAATTAGAAAAATTGAAAAGCTTATAAGGATATTTCTGTATAAAGGGAACTTTTTGTATGCTAAGAAGGTTCCCCTAATATCGTTAGACAATATGGAAGAAAATATGGCAGCAAGGGGTGCAGGTATCCATCAATTACTCAAAATAAATTCAAAATTTGTTGGAAAAATGATATGGAAGGTGTATACCAAGCCTTCTTCATTATGGTGTCAACTTACGTAGGAATAATATTTAGAAATTATTCACCCAACCAAAATTCTCACACTTAAAAATCTACAAGATGGTTCAACTATCTGTAATTTTATGATTGCATCTAGGAGCTTAGTCACAAATTATATATCTTGGAAATTTCATAATGGGGAAACCACTTAATTCTAGAATGAATCATGGAATAAACATTCACCATTAAAAGAATAGGGTCAAATTCAATCATCAATCATTTTCCTTACTACATATCAGGGAGACAGGGTAATAGATTACATAGGGGATATTTACAATTTATCAAGAAAGGTCATTTATAATACACAAATTGAAGAGAATAAAAAAATAGAGCTTAACAAATTGTTGGTGGATAGGAATATTTTCATTAATAATAAGCCTGATGAAATCATATGGGCACCTTCTAAAGAGGGCACATATTTAGTAAAAATAGGTTTCAAGCACATGGGATTCACTTAGTGGACTTCAATCATAACATACAAAAGAATCTCCCTATTTCAAAAAATATTGCCCCAAACTCCTTTTTGGTCACCACCCTCCAATACCCACGCAATACACCCTAAAAATATTTTCATATATAAACCCCCACCCACTATCCTAAAAAAAACCCCTCCCCACTATTGAGGCAATATATTGCCTACTTTTTTTGTTCAATTTAAATCCCCCAATATGAATTCAGGTGGTATTGTATTGCACCTTTAGAGAAGACCTCATGGTTGCAAGGCATTACAGAACATCCAAATCAACATTCACCTCAAAGAGTTTATTCCTTCTATTGGAATAGCATGGTCTTGCCCAAACTAGGTAGTTTTGCATGGCTTACACTCCGCAAAAGGATACTAACCAATGATGGATTAGTCAAATTGCACATAGCTCAACCTTTCAAATATCTTCTCGATGGAATCGAATTTGAAACAATTGATCACCTTTTTATTTAATTCTCATTTTCTCAACAATGTTGACATTATGTCATGACTAAAATTCATTTGTCAATGTCAATAAAAAATTTACTATGGGAATGGTTTCAATCAAGTCCTGTACTATATTAAAGGGCACTATTTGCATGTATTTGGAGAATTATTCCTATAATGGAAATATGGTCAATTTGGTGGGAGAGGAAAAAAAGTATTTTTGGGAAAGATTTTTTAGTAGTGGAGAAAGTTCAAGATACAACTGATAGATATTTTTTAGAATTTGTCAACTCATATGTCTGAATCATGCATGCACTTTAGAATTTACAACATGGGATGCTCATAGTTTGAATAAATGGAATAACATTACTATTTCAATCAACGACAATCAAGCACTTCCATTTAAGCCCAAAATAGATAGGTTGCAAATATAATATCACCCGCCAACAAAGGAATGTGTCAAATTAAATTTTGATGGGATTTAGAGGGGGAATCTAGGTATCTCAATAGTAGGTATTTGTATAAAAAATTATTTAGGGGTCTTGGTGGAAGGTAAGGCAATTACTCCTCCTAAAGGTTTGAGTGATGCATCAGAGGAAACTACTTTGTTACAAGGGGTAATTCTATTAAAAACCAATGAATATTAAGAAGCTCCATGTAGAGGGTGATTCATTAGTTATAATTAATGCATGTAAAGAAAGGAAAAGATTCAATTGGCAACTGAAACACAGTCTTCAACAAGTTTGGTGATTCTTCCACTATTTTGATTCATATATTATATATGATAAATATAGAGAAGGAAATAAAGTAGCATATTATCTTGCAAATTTGGGTGGTGATGGGAGAATAATAGATACTCTAGATGAAAAATTAAAGTGAGATGGATTTTTTGATCTCAAAGAATTGATTATGCTGGAAAATGAAAGGTAAAATTTAAGATAGATACTGGTGGACACAATCTTGGCATACAATGGTATAGTTCATTTTCATAATGTTCATGCCACAATATCTTTTCCATGATTGTGATATGGCCTAAATGGAAAAGGTTGTGGTTTCAAAAGATAGGTAGTCGTAACTTGACTACAAGTATGGGATTAAAAGGCTATTATTAGGGAATAAATCAAGGACCAAAGTTAAATTGAAATTGTGGATATAATTAATGACATACATTCCTTATTAATTATCACTAAAGAAATATTGATGAAACATGATAGTGCGTATCACTTAAAAACATGCTAGGTCATATGTGTCATCTAGTGTATAGAATTTTGAGGAATAATTTTTTGATCCAAAAATCAACATTGCATGTTTTACATATGTGACAATGATAGCTTTGCATGCAATACTACAAAAGATATAGATATTTCTAAATCTAGAGGCAGAAAAATGATACTTTTGGTTGTTTTGTGGTAGCATTAGTGTTGGTGTTTGAAATGATTTTATGCTTAGAAAGCTACCAATATACCTAGAGATTGATCTTAAAGAATGGTTAATTCAAAATATGGGAACTCTGAAGTAATTGGACCAACTATAGGGACAATCCTTCCCTCTACACTTTTGGTTCTACAAGACCAAGGTGGGTACACCTAATCCATCTCAATATATAACAATTTGAAAATTCCTCTAGATTTAGAATAACAGAAAATGATAATGACAATACTGAATGAAAACCACTCATTCACTAATTCTCAGTTATCATGAAGAACAAACAACAAAACAACAATGAAACTTTAAAGGATTTCAGAGTTATCTTTATAATTGAAGAATACAGTCAAACCCAACCAAAAATGTATCAAATTAGAATATATTTATTTCAGACCAATGCCTTATCCATTGGGTAATATCTTTTAGGCAGATATAGAAACACAAAAATCAACTATTGTTAGGGATTCTGGTGCAGGAACACCTTGGCAAAGCATAAGGATTCCATACCATGGAGGAAACACCATGAATAAATTATAAGGATAGAGTTGAAAGTGACCTAGAAGGTCCTAGAAATATGTAGAATGGGTCATTAGTAACCTTAGACATAATAGAATGCAATAATGAAGCAAATTTGTAAAAGTTGCATTAAATGCAAAATATGGCCTAGAAGGCTAACCATGGGAATGCAAGTGATTATAGATTTTTTTGGACTATTTAGGATGTAAAATGTCTTATTAGGTCCTTTACATGTTTTTTAGATCAAATAATGCAAAAAAATATATAATGTTGTAAAAGTTGACAAAAAGTTGTCAACTTGGCAACTTAAATTACAATTAAAACTTGACAACAAACTGTCATCAATTGGTTCAATGGGAGTTGAATTCGGTTAGTGGGGGAATTTTTTTGTTTTATAACTCTTAGAGAGTCTATTTAGGGAATATTGGTCAATTACAAATGGTATATATGGTGTATGAACAATAATAAGCAATAAAACAAAGTTTCTTTCTACAATTTATATTATTTTCCATTGTTAGAGTCTATTCCCAACATGATTTCAATGAAAAATTGAATTCATTGTAGATACTCATCATCAAGGAATGTTAGGATACTAAATACTTTGTCTTTTGGCTTTTGAATCATTTTATTTGGTTAAGAATAGGCAGAGATATTCAAGTTTGAAGTGAAATGGTCAAAACCCTTAGGTAGGGTATCGAAGGACTTAAAAATGTAGTTCTTTTCATTATAGAGTACAATAAGTCTCCTTATTGATAGGGATGGTGGAATAAATTGTATATCAACCTATTTTGGTCATTTTAAGAAGGATCATACACCATTGGGAGAAGGATTGAGTGTGGAAAAGGGGTTTGTGACTATCATAGAGAGTTTGTTTTGTCACATAAAATTGGGTGTTGTTACGGTTGGATTTCTCTCATATTTTGATATGTTGTTTTAGACCAAATTGTGCCAAATATCAACCGTTGGATTGATAAAATAAGTTCTTGTTCAAATTTTATAGATCTTTGAGTACAGGTATGTCAAAGAAGACAACAAGAAGGTAATTTGTTTTGGTTTTTGTTAAGAGTGGTTAATGGGTGATTAAAAGTTGGGAAAAGGGATAGTGGGTAGAGCCTAGGGATTCTAGGAAGATATATTTGATGTTTCAATAGTAATAGGTGAAGTGATAATATGTTTGGACTATGTTCAATATGTTCTGGTAGGCAAAGTTGGGTCAAGTGTTGAGTCATTTAAACCAAATTATAAGTGTTCTCTATGTTAGTAGGGAGTAGGGGAGTCTACAAGAAAGGGATTAGATTCAAATCAAGAACCTTTTTAAGGATTGTGTGAGAGGACAGAAAAAAGAAAGTGGAAGAGGATTATGGAGTGAAATTTGAGTGATGGATGGATGGTACTTAAGGTTTTGAGCACAAGTGGACTAGAGAAGTGTTTGACCGCTTGGTTCTGCATCAAAGTGGTATCAGAGCTGAGAAAAAGGTATGGGTTATGTGGAGAAGATGCATTTGACAAGGTTAGATAGAGAGGCATATAATGCTTACACAGAGTACTTGGAGGATGGAAGAAAGAGAAGAGAAAAAGAAGAAAAGAAGAAGAGGGAAAGAGAAGAAGAAAGGAAGAAATAAATAGAATGGATGAGGCAAGAAGAGTTGAGAAGGATAAGAAGGGTTTTGGAAGATCAGGAAGAGAAGTGGAAAATACCTCAAGAACAGAGATGAAGGAGAGCAAGCCTAAATGCAAAATGAAGAAGCATGAAGAAACATGGTTCAAAGAGGACTTATATTTTGCAAAGGTCAAGATGAAGGCCTAAATTTTTTTATGAGATTTTTTTGTTTGTAGGTTTCCAAGAGGACTTGGAAAGATTTGAAAGCTATGGAGTATGGTGCAGGAGCACCCTGGCAAAGCATCAAGGTTCCAGACCATGGAGGAAACACCATTAAGACACCATGAATAAATTACAAGGATAGAATTGAAAGTGACCTAAAAGTTTGTACAAATATGTAAAATGGGTCATTAATATCCTTAGAAATAATAGAATTCATTAATGAAGCAAATTTGTAAAAGTTGCATTATATGCAAAATATGGCCTAGAAGGCTAACCATGAGAATGTAAGGTATTATAGGGTTTATAGGAGTATTTAGGATGGAAAAGAGTGTTGGTACTCTCAAATTTGGCACAAATTTGGAGTGAAAAATTCAAAATTTTCTCTAAGGCAAGGTGAGTACCCTTAAAAAAAATTTGATGATGCTTACTTGAAATGCAAGTAAAATATGATCCGATGATTTTTATGAGATACTGATTGGGGTGTTAGAAACACTGAGAGGGGGGTGAATCAGTGTTTGTTACTTTATCTTTATTTCAGAAATTTGAAACTTAACTCAAATAAATAACAATTAAAGCATAACAAAATAATTCATAACGCAAGATATGATTACGAGGAAACCTTGATCAGAGGAAAACCCCGGTGGGAATTAGTACCCACAAATGATTGTACTAGCGTAATGAACTTGATAGAATTCCTTTTACCTATTAGGAGCAGTATTTACAATGCAAGTACAATGACCTTGTTAGGAGTCCTTACAAAACCTTGTTAAAGGTGGTTGGCTCACTGCTAGAGCTCACTGTTCAATAAGATGAAGGCTACAACCTTCAGGTGATAGATGTATAGTATATCAAAAGATGAACTCTTGTAATGACACTGTTGTCTCATTAGTTCCATTTATGCGCTGATGCTTTAATCTCTTGAAGACTTCTACTTCATACTGATTCCCATATATTGTTCTTCTGAATATCTTCTCCGCTTCTTTTTCCATCGACACACCTAATACAAAAGTGTACATGCTTGAATAGACGCGACTAAAAACAAGACCTTAGTCGGCCCAAAAACAACATACACAATGCTTCCAAACGAATTGTCTTAAGCATGTTTACATGAGTGTTTAAGACAGTAAGATTTAAATTTGGGTTTTGAAGGATCTCCTAAGTAATACTTGCATAATGAGAATTGCATAAAGAAAGAGATCCTAAGTCCAATTTCAGTCTTTTACACTTAATTATTATAATAAATAATGGAGGAAAGCTTGCAAAGAATAGTGGAGTAAGATACTTACCTCATAATATAATAGATCTAAAAAAAGTCATTTTCTGAAGCCTGTATTGAGTTTCTGGAAAATCTAAAGTATGATCCAGAACCGGAACGTAGAGATGAACAAAACCTAGAAATCATTTTCTGATCTGACATCATCTTATGAAAAAGGTTGACCTTGACTAACAAATGTCACCCCTGACCCAATAATTTCAACCCTGACCTATACAGCATCAATAGAAAATCTGTTTGTGGATCCTGGTAGTTCACCGAAAAGGGTATCCAAATCTGGTCTCAGATCTATTATTCTGCACCTGTAACTCCCAAAAATAACACCTACAAATATCTAAAAAGAGGGGTTTTGGGGGTGGCTATATAGGGTTTTTCCTTAGTCAAACCCCCATTTTGGTGATCTCCACCTCCACGAATAGCCAAATATAGAACGTATGTGTGCATATTGCTCTTTTGAAAAGAGTCTTTAAATATGCAATATCAAGATCTAATCTTCTAGATTAACAATCCTAACATAACATAGAAATGAGAAATCAATGCATAGATTTGAATATGATAAAGAAATCATACCAAGCCCCCAAGGCTAAAGTATTCCCATCAACTCACAATCTGTAATTGCTACCCCATGGTAATGTCCTTTGAATGCTTGAATGTTGAGAAAAGAGAGTGCCTTCTTGCTTCAATGAAGGACCACAATGGCTTGTCCTAAAAAATGCTTGATTAAAATATGATATGTCCTCCTAGCTTGTCCTTCTATATCATCCTCTTTCTTTTTTGCATCATCATTTCATCATGTCATCTCCCCCTTTTCTTTCATGATCAAATGAAGGCAAAAGAGAGTGTTTATATAGAGATCTCAACATAGGTCTCCTAGGGCAATGCAAGGGACCCAAATTAAAATTTCACCTTGAATCATGGTCCAATTACAATAACCAACCAAAGAGGGAATATATTAATTCAAATATCGGAGAAAAAACTTTCGTGTCCCATCCTGGGGACCTATTTTAAGTTTTGAACCCCGATAAGCTCCAGATTTGAAAGCGGGCACTAACACCTGACAGAGGTCTATGTCGACCTCACCCTTGACCTAGGTCAAGGTTGAATTTGACCCTAACCTAGGTCAAGGTCAACCTCAACCCTAACCTAGGTCAAGGTTGACCTCAACCTTGACTTGAGGTTTTAGGCAGGTCACCAGAAAGTATCTGTGGGATTCCCAGGTCAGCCGGGGACCTAGGAAGGTGAGGGAGTATTCTAGAATGTTAAGAAGTCCTAGAGGCCTAGAGAGAGAGTAGGATGAGGCCCAAGATGACCAATACATAGGTACTACCGAGAGAAAAGAGCCATGAAGAGGGAAATCTAGGAGGATCCATAAGATCCCAACCCTAATTTCACCTAATCATGTAGAATCAAGCACAAATGTATCCTAAATGCGAATATAATATGATAACGTACTAAATGAGGGTGCTAAACCTATCTAAATGAAAGTGCTTCCATTTTAAGATGATACAAAAACATAATTACAAACATAGTATAATAGGCACATAACCTATACAAAACAAAATATTTTGTGCTAATCCAAAATCTGAGGTCGGCTCCATACTCTATTTTTTGAACTGTTAGTGGAGCTTAATCTTTCTGTAACTTCTCCATACTGTCATTCCATACCATGTGTGTATAAAGTGAAAAAAAAAACATATCATAGAGCTTAGGTATGAATGCATATAGTCTGATGTGATCGTATGCACATGCGTTGGTGCTCTGATCAACTATATATCTTTGTACTGCTTTGTTTTCTATACTTAGCCAATTTTGATCTTCAAAGTTTACTGTCAAAAATTCATATGGATTTGTTTCCATAATGACAACAAAAAATAGGCCATATACATCCTTAGTGTCAACTTGCCAATAATCTCCCCCTTTTTCATTAATGGCAACAAAGGAATGTGGCCAAGTTACTTAAACTTTGACTTAACAACAAAAACTATATATTATAACTTTGGCTATATAGCATACTCCTTATATACATACATTACTCCCCCTTTGACATTAATGACAAAGGTGTCAAAATTTTTTAACTCTCTAGGTACTTACTTCAAGAACACATCTAGATACGCAATCTCAAGAGTCTTGATCTCTTGTTGCCAAAATTCCTTCAGTGTATCAACTGTCTGAAGATGGGTGCATAAGGCATCTGTAAGATTCTCTATCTTTGTCAGATCAATGTAGGGTCCTTGATCATATGTGACAATGGTTTCATCTATGTATTTGATGTTCTCATTCAAAACAACTAAGGAGGGTGCAAGTGCATTTCTTAGTTGGGTCTGCCTGATCCTTATCTTGTTCATCTCTATCTTAGCTTTGTCAATCTTGTCTATCTGTCCTTGATAGATATTGTTGCAGATATTGATGTCTTGGGCTAATGTTTCAACTAATTGCCTTATGTTATCAACCAAGATATCTGCCTCCTCAATCTTTTTGATGTGCTCAGAAGTGAATTTTCCTCTGCCCATGCAATTTGCCATTACTTCCCTACCTTTTGATGCTAACTCTTTAAGAATGTCTGACCAATCTTCAATGAATTGAGATCTAAAGAGAAGTTCTTTACTAATTCATCCAATATTTCCTCTTTGTACTTTTCCTCTGTAGTTATAGTAGCTAAGTCTACTAAACTTGTGAAGTGTTCTTTGAAGCTTATTAAGATATTGTCGACATCATCAACTGAATGGATTTTAGCCACTTTCTTATCTGCTGGGAATAAGTCATTCAAAATGTTCATTGAATCTAGAAGGAGATGGTTTCTCATAACTTTTTTCTCTTTAGATTTCTCCATGGCTAATACACTAATCTTGATCAAATCTTCTTCTCCCCATGCATCTAGGCTTGCTGAGTCAGGGGTTAAAGTTAACAACAATGATGTTGATGGTTGAATAGATGGGGTGAATATAGAATTTTGAATAGTATCCATACATTCACTTTTCACTGGGATCTCCATAATGGGTGGTTCATTAGATTGATTTTCTTCCTCATTATTCAAATCTGTTGAATCTTTAGGAGGAGTTTTATCTTGCTATAAGCAAGTATTATCAATGCATACCTTATCTATCACTTCAATGCTGAAAAAAGCTTTTTCAAATTTGTTCATATCATTATCTGAAGCTATCATGAATATATTAACATCATTGATCACAATGGTTTCATCTGAATCTTTGGTTGTATCATAAGGTGATGAAACTTTGGGTGCTAAATCATATGGACCTGTCATAGGAACATTAAGAATCTCTGGTTCTTTATCTTGTTTGGGAGGGACTGGAGTCATTTTTTCTGTAGGCGCCATTGATGGATACATGTGTCTATCCAAAAATACTTGCTCAAATGCTTTCTGAGTCTCTTCACCAACCAGTTCATACTCTTTGTTCATAATATGAAGAGTTCTAGTTTTGGTTCTGAGATGAGGTTTAACCAAATCTAACAGTATTGCTTTCTCATCATGTGAGAAAATAGGGAGAAGACTATCTAATGTTTCTTCTCTAATCCTCATATCTTCCTCTATTTCTTGTCTTTTCAATAGGTCTATTATGTTCCATACTTTGTCTGGTATGACTGTCTTGAGTTCCAATACTGACCTTTTAAACTTGATCATATGATAGATAATCATAAAATGAATTTTTGATTTATCTATCTCTTGGTACTTGTCATAGTCATTTTAAATAGAGTCTAGTCTTTGTTAACAATTTTTTTCCTTACGACTGTAAGACTAGGTCTTAATCCTACCTTAGGAGGGGCTTGATTGTTCTTTGCTTCGCTCCTTGTTATCCTTGAGGATGGGTGACCTGTGGGAGCTTGCTTCCTTCTTCTGGTCAACTTGCTTGGTAGTGATGGTGTAGAGGATTCCAAGTCAATAGTATTTGATGGCACAGATGTACCTTCATCAGATTTCTTCTTCTTCTTCTTGGGGATATCATCAAACTTTTCTATTTTGACTTTTTTAGGTGTTTTTTTAAGCTCTCTTGCAATTTTAGCTTCCCTAGCTTTATCTAGGTCTTCTTGGGTGACCTCGTGAACCTTTAGGATGTTAGATGTAATCCTTGATGCCTTTCTTTTATTATCTGATTTGTATAAGATAGAATCAACTTGATTTGTCTTCTCTCTGTATGTGCCCCATCTTGGCTCAATTAGATCTTTAGGCACAGATAAAAGAACTAGTGCATATCCTTCCAACACATGTTCTTCAACTTCTTAACCAAGTGGATGAATCCATTTGATTCTTGGCTCAACTTCTTCCATGCAATTACAGTCCGTTTCGAGCATGAAACATATGGTGTCCTTGTATTTTTCAACTATCTTTTATGATATTCTTAACCTCTTCTGCATCTTGATCCTGAATGTTTTGATCTCCATGTCCATAGAATATTGTACACTACTTTTTGATGTAGCCTTTAGTGAAATTTGGGACATAGTAGGTTTACTCCTATCTAGGTAAAGATTAGATACTTTACCAACAATGTGGAAGTATAGGTAGATAATAAAAGAGCCAAATCTATATATTTTTCTCTTGTCATGCTTGATATCTCTAATGTTCTCAATCAATTGTGCATGCAATATCTCACAAAGACTATACTGAGTGTTATCTTTTTCAATCCTTATAGCTGCGAGAATAGTAGTTGCGGACACACTATTCAGTTTGCTTGCGTGCTGAAACTTGTAATAAAGTATCATGGTGAGGAGTTTGATGTCTTCTTCCACAATAGGATCAACAGTCATCCTGCGCCTATCACTTCTAGATAATAAAACATGTTCATCCTATTTCTTTACATCTTTACCAGTGGGAAGAACTTGTCCAACCTTAGGGAGTCTGGTCATCTCGTGAATAAGATCAGCAGTAATGCAGACAAGAACTTCACCAATCTAATATAGATCATCATGTATCCTACTAAGTAGGAATTTAACCCATTATGGTTCATATAACTCATGCGCGTTTGAATACTATGGTTTCATCATTGATGCCATAAGAATTTCTATGCTGGTGTCCCCAACAGTTTCCTTCTTACAATAGATGTATGTGTTAATGTCCTCTACATGTATGACTCCTAGCGGAGTCTTGGAGAATGCCCCTTCTACATCATCTGGTAAAGACTTGAATGGATGCTTCTTAAACTCATATCTCTTCTTCTTAGAGATGTCAAACACTGTAGGAGTAGCCATTACCTACTTGATACTTGCTTAAGTAGGGTTTCTAGAGATTTTGAGATGACGCATCCGCTAGGGTTCCGTTTCAACTTTGATTTGCCTTGCTAACCATCCAACGGTTATTTTTTGATGATTTGATGCTAAAATCTCCAGTGCTCTTTGAATTCTCAATCTCAAATGCAAAAGTGAAGACGAGAGATCTCTTTACTAACTTATATAAAAGTTACTGCATTTAATGCTTGTTGTCGTAATGCGGTTTACATTGAAAATTTCAATCTTTGCTTCTATCCAAGTTCAATATATGCATCGATGCATACTTCTCTAATTCGTCACCAATTACATGAATCCATAGGCACATACTCAGAGGTGAGTATACCAGCCACGCAGTGGTTTAGAGCTAGAATAGCACCCCCTAAGACCATGAGGGTCATCTAACTAGAAGTAGAAGGTGCATCCACTATGGATGCATCTACTACCTTGTTCTCATCATTACCTTTCTTTACCTCAACCCATATTTTACTTGAATTTTCTGTAGCTTTTACAAACTTTACTTCTCTAGATTCTTCAATCAATGATTCTTTAGGCTTTTCTTGTTTTTGAGTTCTTGACCTACAAAACCTTGAGACATGTCCTCATTTGTTATAGGAGTGATAGATGATTGGAGGTTGATTGATACTGTTTATCATGCTGCATTGATTTTTTGTGTCTCCATTATAATTGCATATCTAACATGTAATATTATGATAGTTTCTCTGAGGTTGATTTCTTTGCTTGTATTGAGTCATATTTCTTTGATTCTTCTGTGACTGATTTATTTGACTTGTTTTTCAATGTATATCCCTGTGACCAAATTTATTACAGGGGTAACAATAGCCATTGAAAGGTCTTACCTCTTTACAATCTCTTGCCAAGTGTCCATTCTTGTTACAAGCATAACAAGTTTGGTTAACTAGCTTGTGTTCATTTTTAGGAGGTTATGTATTATCCTCTGCAAGATTCTCACTTTTCTTTGCTTCTGTGGATTCTTCTTGTGATTTATTTATTTCTTTCATTTCATTGATTTCAATTTGAGCTATACTATATCCAACACTAGCAGTATCACCTTTTAGCTTCTATGCATAAAGTTGAGATTGATTTAGATTAGAACTTGTGTGTAATTTCTCAATTTTCTCTTTTGCTTCTGTTAATTCAGATTCAATCTTTTTCTTGATGTTTTCCAACTTTGAGATCTTCATATTTGCTTGCATAGTTCATCATCTAATTGTTTGATTTCTTTGGTCTTTTCTTCAATAGCTGTTAGGCTATCTGTAAGTTGTTCATTCAGATCTTCAATCTTATCTTTCAAAGACATGTTCTCTTCATTCATCTTTTTGACCATTTTTTCCAAATCATTTGTAGAGCAATCTTTCAGATCTTTCCTTAATTTTTTGATAAGAATTTGGGAGTCATCAACTTTTAGTTTAAGTTCTTCATTTTCTGTTTCAGATCTATCAAGATCATCAAGGGCTGCTTCAAGATTCTTTTTTAGTTGTTTCTCTATTGTTAGAAACAATGAGAGGGGGGGTGAATCAGTGTTTGTTAGTTTATCTTTTTTTCAGCAATTTGAAACTTAAATCAAATAAATATCAATTGAAGCATAAAACAATAACTCATAACACAGGATATGATTACAGGGACACCTTGATCAGAGGATAACCCCGGTGGGAATTAGTACCCACAAATGATTGTAATAGTCTAATGAACTTGTTAGAGTTCCTTCGCTCTGTTAGGAGCAGTCTTTACAATGCAAGTACAATGACCCTGTTAGGAGTATTTACAAAACCCTGTTAAAGGTGGTTGGCTCACTGCTCAATAAGATGAAGGCTACAACTTTCAGGTGATAGATATATACTATATCAAAAGATGAACTGTTGTAATGACATTGTTGTCTAATCAATTATTTTTATGCGCTGATGCTTTGATCTCTTGAAGAATTCTACTTCATACTTATTTCCATATATTGTTCTTCTGAATATATTCTCTACTTCTTTTTCCATTGACACACCTAATACAAAAGTGCATGTCTAGTATATATACATGCCTGAATAGACGCGACTAAAAACAAGACCCTAGTTGGCCCAAAAAAAACATACACAACGCTTCCAAACAAATTGTTTGAAGCGTGTTTACATGAGTGTTTATGACATAATTACAAACATAGTACAATAGGTGCATAGCCTTTAAAAAAAAAAATATTATGCGCTAATCCAAAATCTGAGGTCGGCTCCATACTCTATTTTCTGAACTGTTAGTGACACTTAATCCTTTTGTAACTTCTTCGTACTATCATTTCATACCATGCGTGTATAGAGTAAACACAAAAACATATCATAGAGCTTAGGTATGAATGCGCATAGTCTGATGTGATTGTATAGACATACACTGACACTCTGATCAATTGTATATCTCTGTATTGCTCTATTTTCTATACTTGGCCAATTTTGATCTTCAAAGTTTATTGTCAAAACTTCATATGACTTTGTTGCCATAATGACAACACAAAATACGCCATATACATCCTGAGTGTCAACTTGCCAACATGGGGAACATGTAAAAAACCTATCATGAGGTAAATGTAATGGGTCACAACTTTTAGATCTCAGATTTGATGAGTTTTCAAGACAGTTGTTTAAAGGTGTTTACCTCAAATCTACATTCTACACATTGCACTTATTCAGTTGTTAGTAAGTGACCTACTTTGCATGTTTGCATATTTTTCTGACTAAAGTTTCATGATATAAGGATTATGCCAAGGTGTTATAGGCATGAGAGAGAAGCCCTGTTTGCATTTTTAGACCCCCATGAGTTCATTTGGAAATTTTTCCAAAGTCATTTTGTTTGTAATTAATTTTGATTCTCAGAATGTAAAGTGCAGAATTGTAGAATGACCTACTTTGAGGTCTTACAAGTTTATCCCTGATTGAATGGAATGGAAAATTGAAAGATCCCCTATATTTTAGGCATGGGAATGTGCTACCATGAATATTTTTAGGTCATAATGAATCCGTTTGGGTAGTTAGCCAATCTGATTCCATGTGTAGTTTCAAACATATTAATGCAAATCAGTTGCACGGTTTAGTCGGATGCCCTGTTCGTGATGTTATATCTTGAATACTGCAATTGGTCATATCAAGAAAATGGTTCCCCTATATTGTAGACAAAGTTTAATTCAAGTTTTCAAGGTCTTAGTTCCTGAGCGTTTCGTATGCATACTTTCCTAAACTCTTTTCATTTGTAAAAATAGTTGTTTCTCATGTCATTTTCTGTAATTCCAAGTGGCTACCTTCAAGGGTCTACCAAATGTGATCGATTGAATGTCATGAGTCATCCTTCTAGATTCATGATCTCCATATAACATACTTTGAATATCCAGAATCTTGGGTCTTCAGAAGATTTCTTGACTTGTTTTCAAAGTCAAAACTAGATGTATTTCATTCTTTTTGACAGGGTAATTTGCAGAATTATTCTCAAGAAGTGACTGGGATGATTAAAATCTTTTGACCTTTTTGGTTTCTTTAGGTGTCACTTTGCAATATGGAAGAATGTTAATCAAGGAACGTGTATGCTCAGTGCTACATTCTGGTTACTTGATTTGATTAGTTTTCAAGGCCAGTTTCGATTAATGAGTTAAATTTGTAGATTTGTAAAGGCTAGTTTTAAGTGATTTCCAGTTCATTAATCCAAGTTGCATAGTTCATTAAGTTTGGTCTGTCAAAGACTAAAGCGAAATTCAAGAGTGCTAACTGTGGAAGAAATTTAAAAGATCTCAATTGAAAATTGTAATTCATTGTTGCAAACATAATGTGGAGAACCCTTTGTAATACCAAAAGGAATAAAGGCCAATGCTTATACAACTGATCCCCTCATGACCTCATCAAGTTTGGTAGGGCAAAAGGCTAGTGACCTTATTTTTTGGCAGGACATATGATCCAATTTGCAAACTTTTTTGTTTATAATTATTAATATTTGCTTGAGGCCAAGGTATCTAGTCTTATTTCAAGGGAAATGCAGAGAGTTTATTGTGGTGTTTGCTAAAGCACACAATATTGATAATGTTTGTATTGAGGCACTCAGCGTGAATATCAGGGAGAAAACTCTCACCGGAGGCAAGACATCAAAATGTTATTATTATCATGGATGCTTCCAAAGAGGCTAACTCTTCAGCATTGTTTTGGCCATTCGAGTGTTTTAAATATCAAGAAGGAGGATTCCCTCACGCTCCTTAGAATTGTTCACAAAGTCAATATTAATCCCAAAAGTGGGCGAAATTATAAAGCTGAAACAAATTTTAATAAAAATATTGATTGGGTGTATGCAAAATTAGTGATTGAAAATAAAATGGAAAATCCCCAAGGAAACAAATAATGAGTATCTTCTTCAGTGGTTTAAATCAAGGAAAAGAAAGAATTTAGTACTTATCCTACCTCCACAATCTATTAACAAGCACTCTGAAAATTAAGATATGATAGGGAAAGCATAGAATCCCAACATTGGATTCTTGCAGCTATTAGTAGTGGAAATTATTTGAAATCTTAATGAATCCCATGTTGAATGGAAGGAATTAAAAGTTTATAAACAAAAACATTAAACCAGGCAGAGACAAGGCATGTTCTTTTTAAAGGGCTACATTGAACAATGAAATAGCAAGGTAATGACCAGAAGACTTGCGCAACACTGAAGGAGTCCATAAGGAAATGGAGAAAGTAGCACAATGAATTTAAAAGGCAGCGCAAGATCATTCAAGAGGTTGCACATGGTTTTAATGAAAGGTTCCGCGTGGTTTTAAAAAATGTAATGAACTTTCTAAGCCAATGCAAATGGCTAATGACAACCAAAGATCCCAAAGACCTTGCGCATGAAACTAGGGAAAGAAGCTATGCTGGAGGTTGTTGGAAATAAAAAAGAAACATCCTAAATAAATGCAGAGAAGCCTGCGCAGTTTTGACAAAAGGAAAGGCCAGTGCATGTTTCCTCCCTGCCATGCTGCCTATGCATGAGATTGAAGAGGTATATAGCATATGAAAAGATTGAATAAAATGCCTGCGTATTGGTGACTAATTCATGAAATGAAATTGGCAGGTGTTATTTTTGTTTTGCACTTTCTTTGCAATCCACTAGAAGTCTATGTGTGGAGTTGAAAGAGGGTTGAGGAGGCTGTGAGAAACTATGTAGCATGTTTAAAAACAATTTAAAACTCCCAGCACTTGCATTGGCGGGTGTAATGCCAAGTGCCCACAACCTTTTCCAATAGTAATATTTTGCCCATGCTTGGAGATGGTGAAATTTTGCAAAGGGAGCCTGCTGCATGAATTTACCAAGGAGCTTGTTGCGTAGGAGGATTGACAGAGAGGCTGGTGTTTGAAACATGACAAAGAAATTTAAAACATCCAAAATCAAATGCAATCGGCAGGTGTAAAACCATATCTACTACCTGACCAATAAAGAGCCTGTGTGTTAGCAAAGATAAAGACTGGCGTGAGTAGATAAAAGGGAAAAACTAGTGAATGGAGTAGGAAAAGGAAGCATTGCAAGGTAAGTAAAATGCCTTTTGCAGATGCAAAAGAAAAGTTCACAACATGCCCATGCATGGAGCAGTCTGTGCAATGCAGATTAGTTAAAATATAGCACAGTTCTTATATTGAAATAAAAACTAAAAACAAAAAACTATCAAGCCAATGTAATTTGGTGGGTGCAATGTTGAATTTTTAATATTTCCCAGCATATACAATGCATTTGCTCATGATCTGGGCAAGGGGCATGAAGCTCGCGCAGGATGGAGGTTCATTTGAAGTTTAAAAGAAAAAAACCCTTTATCCTACATGCAGTGGGCAAGATGTTTCTCAAGTGTTTTTATATTACAACACTTAGTATCTAATTTGAAGTTAAGAGCTAGAAGCTCTTGGAGACCGCGTGGGCTGGAGGATTTACTGTGCCGGTGGGCCCCAGTATTTTGAGGAAAAATACAAAGAAAGATTTAAAACCTCAGAAATATTAGTCCCACATTCACCACATTCATTTGGAAATGGGAAAATAAGATGTTTGAAAGGTAAAATGCTCAGTAAGTAAAAAGAAGCCTGGAGGCTCTCTACATGTAGGTGGCCGATGTATTGGAAAGCGTTCCCGAAGGATAAACACCCAATTTTGGTGGGACCCGTGAGTGTGAAATGGAAGGTTAGTTGGCAAAAAGGCTACAGGTTGTATGCACATTTCCTGAGGTGAGCATTTCCTGAGGTGAGAAAAATGGACAGTTCACTTAATGGCTTAGGGAGGAAGATGCATGGATCTTAAGGATAAGCGATTAAGCCGTCGTGACATGTGGCAGAGGTGACAACCAGTCAGAAAGCAAGGTGAAAAGGTGGAGGTGATGTGGGAGTGTGCCAGAGAAGCCTCTAAGATGGGCACAAATCCTGAGGTAAGAAGGATCAATGGTTGACTTACATGCTTAAAGGGAAGATGCTTGAAATCAAACCATTAAGCCATTAATTCTAAGTGACATGTGGTAGGGTAGACAGATGGCACAATCTGATGCAATGTAGAGGTAGCCAATCAGAGACTGACACGTGGCAGGATAGGTTGCAGGGTAGGTGATGCAAGCACCCAGGTGGACACACAGAGCAAGTAGGAGATTACCACATGGTGCAAACTGGTACAGTGTGTAGATTATAAGGATTAGTATGCAAAATAAAATGAATTTATCTAAAAAATGAAAGGAATAAAAAACTTGCATGTTGTAATCAATCCTAGGGTCCACTTAATGACTTAATGATAAAGTAATCAAAATCTAACCTATAAGCCATTAATGGAGAGTGACACTTGTCTGAATCTGGTGCAGTGTGAGAGAAAAGAATAAAATACTATTGTTAAAATGAAATATTATCTTGGTTCAATAGTCTAACTATTGAAAATGCATTCAAATATTTCAAATTATTCAAGAAATATGAATGGGAAGAAGAGTTTACTGAATGATTTAGGGGGCAAATTTTATCAAAAGTATCAAGTATTATATACCATTGGAAAGGTATGGAAATGAGGATTGTGTTTTTGCTGTCTATTTTGATCCAGAACCGAAGTATTTTCCTAGAAAATAGAAATCTACCTATTAAGCCATTAAGTCTGAGTGACATGTGGTAGGGTAGACACATGGCACAATCTAGTGTAGTGTATAGGTAGCCAATCAGAGACTACACATGCCAGGAAAAGTTGCAGGACAGGTGATGCAGGCACCCAGGTGGACACACAAAGCCAGTAGGAGATTTACACATGGTGCAATCTGGTGCAGTGTGTAGATTATAAGGATTAATATGCAAATTAAAATGAATTTATCACAAAAAAAGAAAGGGTTAAAAACCTTTCATGTTGAAATCAATCCTAGGGTCCACTTAATGACTTAATTATAAAGTAATCAAAATCTAACCTATAATAAATTAAGGGAGAGTGACACTTGTCTAAATTTGGTGTAGTGTGAGAGAAAAGAATAAAATACAGATGTTAAAATGAAATACTATCTCAGTTAAATAGTCTAACTATTGAAAATGCATTCAAATATTTCAAACTATTCAAGAAATATGCACAAGAAGAAGAGTTTATTGAATTATTTAGGGGATCAAATTTTATCAAAAGTGTCAAGTATCATATACCGTAGAAAAGGTATCGAAATGAGGATTATGTTTTTGCAGTATATTTTGATGCAGAATTGAAGTATTTTCCTAGAAAATAGAAAATGAAATTAGCTCATTAGTGAAAGGGAGAAGATATTTTTAATTTCAAAAGAGATATTTCTACAAATAAAATCATAATTTAAGCAATTGAGGCAGGGCACTTATCAGATATTTTGGGAAGAGGATAGGTGTTTGTTGGAGGAGGAATCTGGTGATTTTCTATTCCTACATATTCAGTTTTCTTGCCATTGTACAGGGTGTTGGTTCCCAAAACTGACGGATTGGAATCCTGCAAATCTTGATACTGGGATATCCAACCGGCTATGTCCAACATGATGGAACTGAACGATATGATCTGAGTTCCCTGCACTTCTGGCTCTGCAAGGCCAAGGCGGGTATACCTATTCCTGAACCAAAATTCTCAAGCCCAGGGTGCTTATAGCAGAATGGTTAAAATATTAATGTATTGAAAGGAATCCTTACTGGCAAGATAACAGGCGATTCTCAATTTTACATAACGATATTAAAATCGCTAAAATGATGCCAATTCGTACAACTATATAAGTCAATGCTTCAATCTTTGAATTCTGTAAATAAGGATAAACAATTATATGAATATATGAATAATTTATAATAAAACAGTAATTGTAAATTTTAAAGATAAATGAATACAATATATTTTCAAATGGTAGAATATAAAATAATTGCCAGCATATACATAATGAATTTAAAGTAATAATAAAGACCAGTGTCTAATTTAATGGGCA
>MU218911.1:313707-332565 GCA_018584345.1 Thuja plicata | reverse complement strand
GGAACTTTATTGTATGAATTTTAAAAGTTTTCAATTATGTTATTAATATCCACTTCTATGTAGGAAATGCAAAATCGTAAACTTTTAAAATTTAAATAACATCAACTATTTAAATGCTAAAATAAAATAAATAAAAAATTAAATGTTGAATTAGAATACCGATTCTAAACAAAATCTGAATTATTACAACTCACCAAAATGTCTTAAATGAATAAATCTCTATGCTGGTCTAAAAATAAAAAATTTCAAAGTTTTACTTGTAACTCGTCCCCAGTAGAGTCGCTAATCTGTTGGTTCCCAAAACTGACGGATTGGAATCTTGCAAATCTTGATACTGGGATATCCAACCGGTTATGTCCAACTTGATGGAACTAAACAATATGATCCGAGTTCCCTGCACTTCTGGCTCTGCAAGGCGAAGGCGGGTATACCTGTTCCTGAACCAAAATTCTCAAGCCCAGGGTGCTTATATCATAATGGTTAAAATATTAATGTATTGAAAAGAATCCTTACTGGCAAGATAACAGGAGATTATCAATTTTACATAATGATATTAAAATCGCTAAAATGATGCCAATTTGTACAACTATATAATTCAATGCTTCAATCTTTGAATTCTATAAATAAGGATAAACAATTATATGAATATATGAATAATTTATAATAAAAGAGTAATTGTAAATTTTAAAGATAAATGAATACAATATATTTTCAATGGTAGAATATAAAATAATTGCCAGCATATACATAATGAATTTAAAGTAATAATAAAGACCAGTGTCTAATTTAATGGGCAAACAGAGTCTATATTGTAAGTTGAAACGTACAAATTTATAAAACTTTAATGAATTTAAACTATAAATAAATTAATAATCCAGATGCCAAGGATTAATTATATGAGTGCAATTTTAAAAGAAAATCTAGGATGTATTTTAACTCATGTAATACGGAGACAAACTAGACATAAATATAGGAACAGTTAAATATTTCACAATATTTATGCTTATTAATTTTAAAATGCACTAATAACCCAGTCTGAACAATAAAATATTTATAGAGATTAATAAAGATATTTATAAAGGACACAACTAAATAATAATTTAATAACTCTAACATGCACAAATAAAATAAATATGCTTACAGATTTTGCCTGAAACTGGATTGTACCAGGGACACACCTTACAGATGATCGACCAGATACATTTTGATTCCAGACTCAATATATTTAATCTAAAAATTCAATATCTACAGTGCTTAGTTCAAAAATTTCATGCCTCCACCAATGAAAAATATCATATCTCAAAATTATAATATTTTTCCTATATTTTATAACTGGCTGTCTATGTGTTCCCGTTATTGTTTGATATCTATCTTTTATTTATACAAATTCAAAGGATGTCGGTTTCTTTCCCAAGCACCGCACCTTTTCATAACAAGAAACTAATGTGTGGTTATCACTTTGAAAGTCATACCACTTCATAACAAATAAATAATGTTTGTTTAATTTATAAAGTATTTTAATTTAATAGGATTCTTAATATCATACTTTATAATCTTATTACATAAGACGCAGGCTGTGAAAAGAAGGAAATGGGTATCATATGTCTTCAATCCCATGTGTCACTCCAAATGGGAACCCACCACCATCCTTTCATGGCAACTGAAATATCAAATGCATACTCTCTTCGATCGAGTATGATAATGCCATCCTCCGTCTTTGTGAAGTGATGCGGCTTCTGTAACCGTACGGGGTGCTCGATTCACTTTTACTCCGTATGAATCCCTGCAAATAGAAACAAAGAGTTATCAAAGATAGAAAAATGAAAAATCAAATTAGCAATTGTCAATGAGTGACGTGATTTCCCCAAAGCTTCAAATGAAATATGTACGACTATCTTGGCATAGGAATAGTGTGATCTCTTAAATCTGACAAGTTTCCATTCCATTATGTTATTATGAATGCAACAGGTGGATGTTGTCATCTTTGAAAAAGCCAACTTAGTTTATTTTGCACGGGAGTATCGTGAGTGGCTGAGATGCCTCTTCAAAGAACCAGTATTATTTTGAAAATATGCTAATGTTTGCACTGATACATGGACACAGTTCCAAACTGATGCCGCCTTTATGATTCACGCAAGGGCTTGGGGCTATCTCTATTATCTTCCTTCATTTTCGTGTCCCCCATATGATTTTCAATATGTCTTTGAAATCTCTAATAAGAAAAAGACGAAAGAAGACTTATCTGAATGTCTTCATCCCTATTATCAGGTAAAGAAGAAACAATTTGGATATTATTGCTGTCATTATAATATGCTTCACAATCTCATGATGATCATCATATTGTATTACTCTACGGCATGAGTATTTCATTAATATTTTGATAATTCTGAAACCAGATGTTCTTTTGTATAGAACTATTATATTACACCTTAAATCGTTATATTTGAACATCTACAGCAGGCTTCCAACTGTGCTCTGCACTTTTGAAAATACACTGTCACTTGCGATAATCATCACACATAATCTCAAAAATAATTCCTTTCATAGAGCTCTGATTATCCTTTGAAACTAACAGTCTACTATCCCTTCTAATATTGATTGTCATTGCTGGCTGTTCTGGACAGGGACATTCTAGAATTGCATCTTTCTTGGCTCTACAATACAATGGTTGCTGCGTAACAATATTAAAAAATTGGAAGCCTTAATTTTTTTAAAAATTAAGGCTCCATCACAGGGTTCCAAATCCTAGTCTCCATAGAGAGTTGCAGAGTACTGGGTCCAGGAGTTTCCAGTTATTTCATGGTTCCATATTAGGGATATAGCTTATTGATTGTACCAGTTTTGTATTCAAATAAAATAGAATGTCATTGATCTTTTGTAGCTTATTGAAGCAGTATATTCCTGATTGCAAATTTGTGTACAGTAATGTGATTCTTCACACTTAATATGGGAATTCCAGATTTAAATCTCTCCTTAGTGTTAATCTTGTGAAGTCTGAATTTTTTGATTCTTTGCATGGAGTTTATCTATGTATATGTTATCAATCTTCAATTCTGATCTAGGATCAAATTAAATGATGTTGTATATGTGAAATATTTTCATTCGTTGTCTACAAGAGGATTTCTATAAGTAGTATTGATCTAGATTTATTGTCTTTATGGATTGGAACCTCTGGCGGAAGTCGATTGTTGTATTTTTGAATTTGGTTAAAGGGGATTTCCCAATGGATAAAGTGTTGGAGATTTGCTTCTATGCAAATAATTGATTGTATGTTTTCCGATGACAACATATAATATACAGTAGGTATCCTATATGCAATTATTAGTACAGGTGCTTTAGAGCTATGTGTGTTTATTTACATGGTGTATACATGTTCTAGTTGCTATGTGCATTCACGCCGAGTAGATATGCAGTTTCAGTTGAGTTATGATTAGTCAGTTATGGCAGTTACAACTTCTATAGTTTATTTGTTAAGAGCCGACGTAAATATAGTTTTTCTTAAGTTGCACCTATCTTTGGGATATGCATGTTTATATTCATGTTTAGATAAGAGTTAAAGATAATTATCCAAAGGTGCCAAACATATTTTAACAGAATCCAAATGTTAGAGTTAATTTGGTGAAGCCAACTTTGTGAAGCATCGCGTTCATTCAGTTTGAGTTACGTGGTCCTAATTTGTATTGCGTTCCTAGTTGAGCCGACAAGGAAGTTGATGAAATTTTTCTAGGTACCATCGTGACCTTATCCTTGGTGAAGACACTTATAGCAGTTTAGTTATGTTCACTAAGTGTCGAAAATGAAGTGAAAAAGAAAAGATAGAGAAGAGTAGAAAGTCAGAGAGAATAAGTTGAAGATCTATGTGAAGATACAGAAGTTGATTTCAATTCATTGGAACTGATCAAGATAGCAGGTCTACTCAAATAGTCCATTTACCAGATATAGTGTATATCTATTATACTGAAGGTTGTAGCCTTCACCATCTTAGCAGTGCGCTATTGGATAGTGAGTCATCACCCTTAACAGGGTTATCTGTAAAAGACTCCTAACAGGATCTGACCCTTAACCAGGTCTCTGTACTTCTTGCATTGTAAATATCAACTCCTAACAGGGTTGTAAGATCTTCTAACATGGATCATTATAAACTAGTGCAGTTATTTGTGGGTGCTATTTCCCACCAAGGCTTTTGCCTATTTGGTTTCCCCATAATCAAATTGTTGAGTACTCTATTGTGTTATCTAAATGTTCATTTACTTTATATAAAATTACATTAAGGAAAGAGAAAGGAATTAAATTGACCGATAACTGACTCAACNCCCCCCCCCCCCCCCCCCCCCCCCCCTCTCAGTTATCCTTGGGACTATTCCAACATAAAGCACTTATCATTGAGTAGTATCTTTTGTATTGATGCATATCTTGTTTATTCTTGGTTATATTCTGCTTTTTAAACATAAAATCTAACATATCTGAAGGTTTTATGAGGTTTTTCATGTTGTATTACTCTCATGCTCCACTTCAAGGTTGATGTTTAATGGGTGATTAGCCAATCACCTAGTATCTCCCGGTCGTGTCGAAGCCTTTATGAGATCACTGTTGATTGACGCCTTATTGAATATTTGAAGGTGTTGAAGGGTGTCCCCCCCTTGGTTTTGCAAAACCTAAAGTGTAGAAGGATGGATTTGCATCCTTGTTAATTGGTCCTTTTTAGTCTTGGTTGAATACCAGGAGTTGGATACTCTTTAAAATACATTGAAGGGTGAAAAGGTTGTTGTCTAGTCATCATAGCGTACAAAAGAACCAACAAAATGATGACTCTACTGGGGATTATTTTATTAAATGCATAGTTAATAAGGTTTCAGTTGAGCTTGGCTCCTTTCCTTCTTAATTTTCAATCCAGTTAAGTCTGTCCAGAATTGCATAGAGTGTGAAAAGTTATTTTCATGTCATGGGGTTTGAAGGATATTGTTTTGTGTCTGAGATATTTGTACCCAAGAGTTCATATCTTGTGAGGAGTTAATTTTTTCTTGTAAAGATCTTTTGCAAAGGGTTTGTCCATGCAAATAGTCATAATATTTCCAAATTTCTATTGGGTGGTGACTCCAATCTCTACATCAGTGCTGAATGAAGGATTTATTTAAAAATATCCGCAAGATAATAAAGGAAATCACAAGATCATGAAGTGAAGCAACATCCCAAAGGAAAGTAGGGTGAGTTTCTAAGTGTTTCAAGGAATGGACAACATTGAAGAAATTAATGAACATGCAATGCTCCCCCGTCATGAGAATCTGAAAGTTTAAATGAAAGTGTGAAAGAATTTGAGTTGGGATTATATCTCAGCAGTTCCAGGTTCTCTATCCTCCAAAAGGAGGTGGTGAATCTACAAAATATTTTGTGGAAGGTGTAAGGTTGATTTCAGATCTAACATTTTGCAGCCACTACAATATGTGCTTGGTATTTTTCTCTTCATGGTAAAAATTTTCCATGAAAATAATTATGAATAGCTTCCTTTCTAGGTGAAGAAGTGACTAGAGAAAAGGAAAGTGAATTTAAAAGTCTTCCATACTTCTTGTTTACAAATCTCAGTCATCAAAATCAGAAGTATGATGTTAGGTCAAATGATTGCATAATTGGATGAAATATTTGTTAGTAAAAAGATGTGTTGCTGATAAATAGTGCAATGGAGATTCTATATCCAATAGATCAGGATATGTTGTCTATATCTGAAATTTGTCTAGCAAATATTGAGGAAATCCAAATGGATATTGTATTATTTAATCAGAGAATGCAAGACCAAGCAATCTTGTTTTTGAAAAGACATGTAGGAGAGATAAATGAATAATCCATACATGTATTTTATGAAAAGTTTTCCAATGCATATGATAAGCTGCTGGAAGGGATTGAATTTCAAGAGTCTACATATCTTCATTTGTTTTTAGAGATTTGTACACCTAAATCTACAAATTGGTCTGCATCATGTAAATAAGAAGGCATTAAACTTGTTAAAAAATGGATAGATGAGTTTGAAGAATGTGAATCTAAAAATACTGATGATGTTGACTCTAGTTATGATGACAATGTAGATTATGATGTTGATAGTGAAGTTACTGAATGTCAAGATGTCAAGGATGAATTTGTAGTTGCAGATGTTTCCATTGGATTTGAAGATTTATTTTATTATCAGCATGACATGGCAGACTTCTGTTCTCTGTGTACTAAATATTCTTGTGATCAGCAAGATAATGGTTATTATGTGGATGAGAGTGGCTGGGATGATTCCTTTGCACCAAAAGGCATAAGCCAAGAGACTTCAATCATTGCTCCCAATGGCAAAGGTATTTGCAGTAGTAAAGGAGAAGTTAAAAGAAATGAAAATAAAATTCAATGTTCATTGAGCAGTGAGAAAATATCAGAGCTACTAGTTGCTGATTTTCAAAGGTATGCATCAAATATAGATTCTAGTTTGTAATGCCCGGTTGATATATGATTTGATAGTGAAGACAAGAAAATGGATGCAAACTATGAAACCTATGCTGATTTTCTTATTCCTACTTCTGAGGCAAATAATATGCAAGATGTAAATACATATGATTGGGAGAAATTTGATTGTGTCAAATATGATGAGTGTGATGACTCATATGCTGGTATGGATTTGGATTTTGATAATTTTTGCATGGATGATTCTTGTGTACATCAGAATACTAATTACTACCTTGAGAAGAGCAAAAAATCTACATGTGTATTTTCAAATTTACAAATGGCAAATGAATTGTTATTTGATGATACATTTTAAAATCTAGAGAATTCTTGTAAAGGCTTTGATCAACAAGTTATCTCTGGTCATATGCAATCAGATGTTTGTGTGAAAGAGTTCCATCCTAGTTTGCAAATTAACGTTGTGAATAAAGCTTATGTTTTGGTGCAAACTAGTGTTCATGATGATTTTGTTTCCAGCCATGAAAAGGAGCTAGAATGTTTTCTTTGTCAGCTTGTCAGTGATGGTCAAGGGTGTGATGTTTTTATGTCACAAAATAATCAGCATTTGTGCTATTTTGTTGAGTTCCAAGTATTCAGGCATAACGGTTGTACTGATTATATTTACTATGATATGTTGATAAGAAGTTGCAGCATGATTAATCAGGCATATGACAGTGGTAATTTTAGCTTACCTCTAATCCATGGAAATGAGAATCATGTTTTTGTTGGAAAGTAATCATTTTTTTGTAAATGTGATCTAATTTTTGGTTGTCATTTATGGCAACACATCTGGGTTTTAGAATGATTGCAGAAAAGATGAGTTTTGGTGATTCACAAATCAACTAAGTGTTGAAGCAGAGATAGAAAAGTGTTTTGCATTTCAAAGATTGAGATCAATGATTTAGGTAAAGAAAGATTAGAGGAAGACAATATAGGGTATGTATGACCTCCACCTAAAGATTGAGTTAGTTTTGGTTGAGTCTACAGTGAGTTAGAGAGAATTCAAGATAGACAGACAGTAGCAGAACATCGTAACAAAGCAATTTGACAGTAGCAAAGATTGAGGGAGTTTGGCTTGGACTCCAGACATTCAAAGTTGTATTGTGGTTTTTGATAACCTCCACATTGACTATGCAAGAGCATCGACTATGAGTTTAGTATTTACTATATTAAATGTGTTTTGTATTGAAGGTTGAATTAGTAATATTTGTACTATTCATATTGAGATCATACTTTGTAAAGTTGTGAGATATATATGTAAGATATTTTCAAAAAAGATAAATGTTGTGTTGTTAGTGAGTGGTTAGTTGGATAGTTGGATATATTGTTGAGAGAATAGTAGATCAGAGAATGACAGAGATCATTGAAGAACATTAAATAAACTATCTAAGCGCTAGTGTTGCTTGTTTTTGTTGATTACTGAGAACAATTTGTAACCTAAATTATATTGTAACAGCTATAAGCTCAGGTGGCCCCTAACAAGGTGTTGTGAACCTTTAATAGGGTTGTAATTTCTTTAACAAGGCAATGTTCTAAGTAACATTCATCTACTAACTGGGCTAGGTCTCCTTATAGGGACATTATAATTTAGTACATGCTTGTGGGTACCATCCCCACCAGGGTTTTCCCTTGGCCAGGGTTTCCTTGAAAACAAAATATGGTGTTCTGAGTACTTTTTCATTTTCTTATGTTCTTTTCTTTACTACAAGTTTATGGTTAATATAGAAATGGTTAAATAATTTAATTAAGTACTATAATACTTATTCACCCCCCCTCTCAGTATTATCCAATCCTAACAATTTGTATCAGAGATTTTGGCCCTTGGAGAGAAAGTCTAACAACTTGAGGGAGATTAGAATAGATTTGGAAAGTTTGCAAGAAAAATTTGATGTTGCACTTGAAGACCTTGACAAAGAGAAAGCACAAAATGGAGAATTGAGATTCAACATGTGAAGAGCTGAGAAATTCATAAAGAAGCTAAAAGATCAACTGGCACTTTCAAGAAATCAAAGACAAGATCGCGTGGTTGAGATAAAAGAGGTTTCAGATGAAGACAGTTCAGATCACGTGAAACAACTAAAAGAAGAGAATGAAACTCTGAAACTTGAAAATGAGACTATGGCTAAAGAGATACAGGTACAGAAGGATGCGAAGAAGAAAGTTAAAGAAGCTTTAAATAGTGCATTAGATCAAATGAAGAATGAGGCTGACAACTATAAGAACAAGTATCTAGAAATAGAAAAATACAATTAGATTATAAAAGGTGAACTTGTTGAAGCAAAGAAACACATTGAGAAACTTCACACCAGTAGTGATTTTATTGATGAAGAGAGAGAAACAGAGACCTAAAGGTGATATGATTGGTATTGAATTCAGTGAAGTTGAATGTTCAAAGAATCAAGAAGGGAAATCAAATAAGAATATTGATACTAAGAAACATTCTATTGAAGAGCCTATAGAGCATATCAAACCCTTCAGAAGTAGATGCTTTGGCTGCAACATATTTGGAGACATGAATAGAGACTATAGAGGTAATGCCCCTTTTATAACTTTTTCTAGTTATTGTTTTAACTGTAATGGATATGGGCACAATAAAATAAAATGCAAAAAACCTAATCAACCAGGATATAGAAAAGACAACGGAACATAATCTACAATGAAACCTACATGGTATAAATGTAATAACATTGGACACATTGTGGAGTACTATAAGCTCCAAGTTAATCAGGAAAGAAGACCTCCTATATGTTACAAATGCAATAATCCAGGACATATAGAAAAAATTTGTAGGTATAATGGATCAGACAATAGAAGAGTACCACCTCCTATGAATTCACAGAAGAATGGAAATGATATTGGTAAGAGTGTTGCAGATTTGAAGAGTGATTTTGAAAGTTGTTTGAAGAAGGCAAAAGATAGAAACAGTGGTAAGATATGGAAGATCAAAGAAACAAGTGAGACATCAGTTTAGGGACAGTCAGTAGAGGCTACTGGATCTTTTCCTGATGATAGCAAGACGGAATCAACCTAATTTTCTGATCATAGCCTTAGGGGGAGCATTGGATACAAACATAAGAATATATCCTTCCCAAAAATTTGTGGATTGATGTCATGCAAGATTGGGCATAAGCTTGGTCGACATCATGAAGTATACATCTAAGATCACAACATCATCTGACACATATATTTTGTTCGCAAGATCTAACAGCTCATTGGACAGTTTTAAGTGAAAGTAAAATTCATAACTTAAACTTGTATAAAGAACCACTTGATGACCTATCTCTTTACCATTTGAAAAAGAGAGAGCTAAGGAAATCAAAGAGCAGAGAAGTTTAGATTATTCTACATTGGTCGTGTGTGATCAATTGAAGGATAAACTCAAAATTCCACGGGATAAAGGTATTTACATTATCTAGCCATGGATGCACCTATTTTTTTTTATGTTACAGATTGACTTAGGTATAAGTTTAAGAAACATCCATTCAAATCATTTGAAGAGGATCTAGAGGGAGCATTTTCCTAAACCCCGTATGGCATGTTACACGTAGCATACATTAGGGCTTACATACATTGAAAATATGACTTACTAGGAATTGATGATATATCAACTGAGATGGAGTATATGACTGATAATGGAGTCATGAGAAAATAATACAAACATATTAATCAACTGAGCATAATGAAAATTATGGATTTATGTGAATTCGATGAACGTGAATGGTTCAAAATACTATTAAGTAGGGTTCATGATCAGTTTATCTGGATTCATGATCAACCTGTCAAGATTTGTAGTGACCTAATCCATGAAATCACTAGATTGGACAACACTGGAGTCATCCCCATTGGGGAGAAACATGTGAAGAAAGAAGTTGAAACCCTAACTCATTCTAAATGGGACAGACGGGAAATGACAGTAAACGACATATTTCAGCAAGATGTAAGATTGATTACGATAATACTTGGGTATAAGTTCTACTATAGTAGTAGATCTAATTCAGTATCTTCTTGGGTAATCATGATGGCATGGAGAATGGTGGAGGAGAATGTACAATATAATCTATCTGAAGTTCTCTAACATCAACTCCTTGAGAATGTGAAGCTTGTGAAGAAGGAAAAAATGAAAACCTTCATATTTGGTTCATTACTGATGCATATGTTCATCCATATTGAGAACAAGTTTCCTGGCTTACATGCTAATGGTTGGAAATATGGATTACCTACTAGCATATTGATTTCACGATGAGTTAGAGAGAATTGAAGATAGATAGACTACAATAGAACATCGTAACAGAGCAATTTTCCAGTACCAAAGATTGAGGGAGTTTGGCTTGGACTCTAGACAATCAAAGTTGTATTGTGGTTGTTGATAACCTCCACATTGACTATGCAAGAGCACCAACTATGCGTTTAGTATTTACTATATTAAATTTATTTTGTATTGAAGGTCAACTTAGTAATATTTGTAAAATTCATATTGAGAGCCGACTTTGTAAAGTTGTGATATATATATGTAAGATCTTTTTGAAAAAGATAAATGTTGTGTTGTTGGTGAGAAGTTAGTTGTATAGTTGGATAAGTTTTGAGCGAATAGCAGAGCAGAGAATGACAAAGATCATTGAAGAGTATTAAAGGAACTATCTAAGTACCAGTGTTACTTTTTTTTGTTCATGACTGAGAACACTTTGTAATCTAAAATATATTGTAACAACTGTAAGCTCAGTTGGCCCCTAATAGGGTGTTGTGAACCTTTTATAGGGTTGTAATTCCTTTAACAAGGCAATGTTCTATGTAACATTCAACTACTAATGGGACTAGGTCTCCTTAGAGGGACATTATACTTTAGTACATGCTTGTGGGTACCATCCCCACCGGGGTTTTCCCTTGGCCAGGGTTTCCTCGAAAAAAAAATATGGTGTTATGAGTACTATGTCATTTGCTTATGTTCTTTTCTTTACTACAAGTTTATGGTTAATATATAAATGGTTAAAGAATTTAATTAAGTACTATAATAATGATTCACCCCCCTCTCAGCATTATCCAATCCTAACAATTTGTATTAAATCTTTTGGCCCTTGGAGAGAAATTCTAACATCTTAAGGGAGATTAGAATGGATTTGGACAGTTTGCAAGAAAAAATTGATGCTCCACTTGAAGACCTTTACAAAGAAAAAGCACAGAATGGAGAATTGAGATTCAACATATGAAGAGCTAAGAAATTCATAAAGAAGCTAAAATATCAACTTGCACTTTCAACAAATTAAAGACAAGATCATGTGGTTTAGATATAAGAGGATTCAAATGAAAATAGTTTAGATCATGTGAAACAACTAAAAGAAGAGAATGAAACTCTGAAACTTGTTAATGAGACTATGGATAAAGAAATATAGGTACAAAAGGATGCTAAGAAGAAAGTTGAAGAAGCTTTAGAAAGTGAATTAGATCAAATGAAGAATGAGGCTGACAACTACAAGAACAAGTATCTGGAAATGGAAAAATACAATCAGATTATAAAAGGTGCACTTGTTGAAGCAACGAAACACATTGAGAAAATTCACACCAACAGTGATTTGATTGAAGAAAAAAGAGACAAATAGAAACCTAAAGGTGATATGATTGGTATTGGCTTCAATGAAGCTAAATGTTCAAAGAATTAGGAATAGAAATCAAATAAGAAGATTGATGCTAAGAAACCTTCTATTGAAGAGCCTAAGGAGCAGATCAGACCCTTCAGAGGTAGATTCTTTGGATGCAAGAGATTTGGACACATGAAGAGTGACTGTAGAGGTAATGCCCCTTTTATAACTTTTTATGGATATTGTTTTAACTATAATGGATATGGGCACAAGAAAATAGAATGCAGAAAACCTAATCAATTAGGATATAGACAAGACAATGGAAGAGAATCTAGAATGAAACCTACATGCTAAAAATGTAATAACATTAGACACATTGCGAAGTACTGTAAGATCCAAGTCAATCAGGAAAGAAGACCTCCTATATGTTACAAATGCAATAATCTAGGACATGTCGCAAAATTTTGCAGGTATAATGGATTAGACAACACAAGAGTACCACCTCCTATGAATTCACAAAAGAATGGAAATGATATTGGAAAGAGTGTTGCAGATTTGAAGAGTGATTTTGAAAGTTGTTTTAAGAAGGTAGAAGATAGAAATAGTGGTAAGATATGGAAGATCAAAGAAACAAGTGAGACAGTCAGTAGAGGCTATTGGATCTTTGCCTAATGGTAGAAAGATGAAATCAACCTAATTAGCCAATCATGGCCTTGGGGGGAGCATTGGATACAAACATCAGAATATATCCTTCCCCAAAATTTGTGCATTGATCTCATGCGATCTTGGGTATAAGCTTGGTTGACATCATGACGTATACATCTAAGATCACAACATCAGCTGACACATATTTTTTGTTCGTGAGATCTAATAGCTCACTGGATAGTTTTAAGTGAAAGTGAAATTCATAACTTAAACTACTATAAAACACCATTTGATGACCTATCTCTTTACCATTTGATGAAGAGTGAGCTAAGGAAATCAAAGAGTAGAGAAGTTTAGATTATTCTACATTGGTCGTGCGTGATTGATTGAAGGATAAACTTGGAATTTAGTAGAAGAAAGGTATTTACATTATCTAGCCATGGATGCACCTATTATTTTTGATGTTATAGATTGACCTTGGTATAAGTTTAAGAAACATCCATTCAAATCATTTGAACAGGATCCAGAGGGAGCATTTTCCTAGACCCTATATGGTGAGTTACACGTAGAAGACATTAGGGCTTACATACATTGCAAATATGACTTACTAGGAATTGATGATACATAAATTGAGATGGAGTATATGATTGATAATGGAGTCATGAGAGAAGAATACAAACATATTAATCAAATGAGCATAATGAAAATTATGGATTTATGAAAATTTGATGAAGATGAATGGTTCAAAGTACTATTAAGTAGGGTTCATGATCAGTTTATCTAGATTGGTGATCAACCTATGAAGATTTGTAGTGACCTAATACATGGAATCATTGGATTGGACAACACTGGAGTCATCCCTATTGTGGAGAAACATGTGAAGAAAGAAGTTGAAACCCTAACTCTTTCTAAATGGGATGGATGGGCAATGACAGTAAATGACATCTTTTAGCAAGATGTAAGATTGATTACGATGACACTTGGGTACAAGTTCTACTATAGTAGAAAATCTAATTTAGTATCTTCTGGGGTAATCATGATGGCATGGAAAATGGTGGAGGAGAATGTACAGTATAATCTATGTGAAGTTCTGGCACATCAATTCCTTGAGAATGTGAAGCTTTTGAAGAAGGAAAAAATGAAAAACCTTCATATTTGGCTCATTACTGATGCATATGTTCATCCATATTGAGCACAAGTTTCATGGCTTACATCCTAGTGGTTGGAAATATGTAGTACCTACTAGCATATTGATTTTACAGGGCTACAAGAGACAAAATGGTACTTGGGTTGATGGTGAACTATTTGGTATGATCAAGATACTACAGAGACAGATGGAGACAAGATACAAAATACATGAATAAATTGTTGAGAAATACAAAGATACAATCTGTTTCATGGTTGAAACCAATTGTGTGTGCTTTGAAGTAGTCACATTGAGGAAGAAATGGTTTTATCCCATGGGTTATGAAGTAAGTTTTGAAGTACTTACTATGCAAGTAGAGCATCTCCTTGCATCATAGATTGACACAACAAAGGAAAGATGGGGAAATTATGAGGAAAAGTCAAAAAAAGTGAGAGAAGAACAAACTAGAGGTCTGAGGAAGAGAAAGATAGAATATATTGTACATGAATGCAGAGTTAAAGCTAGATTGATAGAAGAGGAACTAAAAGAAGTCAAAAAGAAGATGACAGAGAGATCACTTGCACTAGCAAGTGGAAGAAATACAACACCTCCCACTCCCAAGGTAAAAATTATAGATAGTACACCTCCTCCTCAACAGCAAACAACACAAGCTAAAAATATCACTTCTAGAGTTACAAGATCAAGCATGCAAACATCACCAAAAGAGAAAAGCATAGCAGGAGAAGAGAAGAAAGAAGAAAAACACATTTGGAAACCTGACCTAAAGATGCTAGAGAAGAGAGAATTAGAGCAAGGAAAATTGGTCACAATTGATAAATACTATAACAGGTATGAAGAAGCAGACAAACTTAAAATTGAGGACATTGCGATAGAAAACTTACTTTCAAGAAGACACTGTTAGAAATTGAAGGAAGCATACCCATAAACCTTTATGGGAGAGTGGAGATAAGAAAATATGTTGCACAAATTGAAGATAATAAAATTAGAAACCAAGAAATTGATAACATGCTGCTTGTGATATTAGTTCAAGAAAGGGATAGAATATAGAAGGAACTAAAACCTCTACTAAGGACCAAGGTGAGATTATTGAAAATCATGGCAAGGAAATAGGATGAAGTCATTGAGGAAACTTAGAAGGCACTAGAGAAGATACTGACGAGTACTACTTCTAACAAGCCATCACCTCCTAAGACCACTTCTCCCACACAATTGGGAATGGGTGAGAAATCAAAGGCAACAATTACATCTACTAAGAGGAGCGAAGTAGATCCACAACTAGATTTCTATGTTTCTGGTGTAGCAGTAACCCTTGACACCTCTCAAGATGAAAAGGACCCTTTTTTAGGGAATATGGATACTTCTGTGGCAGATGAGGCTGAACACAAAGAGGATGAAGAACAAAATAAGAAAGAGGATCAGAAGAAGGAAGAAGATGAGAAGGAAGAAGAAAAGAAGTCAGATCAGAAAGAAGATGAAAAGAAAGAGGTATACACATCATCCATTTCATTGTTGGCAAGCACTGATGTAAATTTTGATAGCATGGATGAAGTAGAATTAGTAAAATTGGCATTTACAGCTTTGAACAAAGCAAAGGAAAGATCATAACAAAAAGGAGACAAGAATGAAAAATTAATCAAAAGAGCAATTGATACTATAAACAAATTTCTTCCAACACCTATTGCTTTCTAGAATAAAGATGACATTGAAAATCAGAGAATCACACTTGATGAATTTGATGGGAACTATGAGAACTTATTTAAGATAGAAGAGGAGAAAGCAGAGAAGACATACTCAGAGAAGAAGCTAACAACAGATTGCAAATCTATCACATGGATTTTAAGCATTGTAAAAAATTGCTTGAAAAATTTAAGGAACTCCATTGGACATGGGAGAGAATTGTTTAGCTATTTCATGAATCCAATAAGGCATGTTCAAAATGTAGAAGACATTATTTCCAAAGAGAGGGAAACTCTGGACAATATGATGGGTGGTTGTGAAACATCTTCACAATCCAAAACAGAGTTAGACAAAGAAGTCATAAGGATTTTGGCTAAACTCAGTGTATTAGATAATGAGAAAGGGAGAGTATTGACAAGATTTAATTTGTTGAAAAGCTTTATCACTCCTAAGTTATCAATACTTGAGGTTCATCTCTCAGACTTAGAAAAAGTGACAGATTCACTAGATAAATCTATGCCCACAAAATTAAAAAAAGCTAAGACCACATCATTTGTACTGAATGGGTTATTTCACATTAGCCAAATTTTGTTCCAAACATGGACTACAGAAGTGAAGATCTTGGAAGATTCCTTTCAGGATATTTTTAAACTAGTGAGCAAGAACTAAAACCTATTGTTGTATATGCACCTTTGTCATTGTTTTCAAAGGGAGAGAAGAGAAGAAAAAAATATAGATATATATAATTAAAAAAAAATTATATAGAGAAGAAAAGAAAAGAGAAAAGGAAAAAGAAAGGAAGATTATAGAGGAGACAGATTTGTTGGAACACTTATTCATTTTTTTGTTAAATGTTTCCATCAATGCCAAAGGGAGAGATTGTTGGAAAGTAATAAATTTTGTGTAAATGTGTTTTAATTTTTGGTTTTCATTTATGGAAACACATCTGGGTTTCAGATTGATTCTAGAAAAGATGAGTTTTGGTGATTCAAAAATTGACTAAGTGTAGAAGCAAAGATATAGAAGTGTTTTGGATATCAATGATTGAGATCAATGATTTAGGGAAAGAAAGACTAGAGGAAGATAGTATGGGGTATGTATGACTTCCACTTAAGACCAACTTAGCATTGGTTGAGTCTACAGTGAGTTAGACATAATTGAAGATAGACAGACAACAACAAAACTGCGTAACAAAGCAGTTTGACAGTAGCAAAGATTGAGGGAGTTTGGCTTGGACTCCACACAATAGAAGTTGTATTCTGGTTGTTGATAACCTCCACATTGACTATGAAAGAGCGCACACTATGCATTTAGTATTTACTATATTAAATGTATTTTGTATTTAAGGCCAACTTAGTAATATTTGTAATATTCATATTGAGTGCTGACTTCGTAGATCTTAGGTTAGGTCAGATCCAACAGATCTTTACATATTTACATTTAATTTACTTCTACAATAAAATCATTAATTAACCATTGAATCCATGTGCTAATAACAGTTTCTCATACATTAAATGAATATGGACCAATCTTAATTAATAATGTATATCCCAATAAAATCTATTATGTCAGCCATAGATCCCAAATCTCATCAATAAACAAAATATTGATGTTCAACATTTCACTGTCTCCCTCGGCATTTCACTGGTGCTCAACACCATCTTTGCTTTGCTCGGCATAGACTTTAGCTTTTCTCGGCATCGACCTTCCAGTGAACTATCAGTGCTAGATAAAAAACATATCACTTTTCCAAAGTGCCAAATGATCAAGTACCCTGGTTTATACTCATAACTCAACCATTCCCTTGGTCTTCTTGTTATCCCATTCTTTTCAAATCTTCATCAATCAATGGATAAGGTACTCAAACATACAATGATAGTCTCACCAGTTAAGGTTTGACATAAATGAAAAAATAACAATTGTTTACATTGTAGAAATATTTCCAACACTTAGGTCCTAAGGGTTTCGTATGCATACTTTCCTAAACTCTTTTCATTTACAAAAATAGTTATTTCTCATGTTGTAATTTTTTGTAATTCCAAGTGGCTACCTTCAAGGGTCTACCAAATGTGACTGGTTAATCGCCATGAGTCATCCTTCTAGACTCATGCTATCCATATAACATAATTCCAATATCTAGAAGCCCGGGTTGTTAGGAGGTCTCTTGACTTGTTTTCAAAGTCAAAACCAGATGTATTTCATTCTTTTTGACATGGTAATTTGTAGAATTATTCTAAAGAGGTGACTGGGATGATTAAAATATTTTGACCTATTTTTTTCATCAGGCGTCACTTTGCAATAAGGAATAATGTTACCATGGAATGTGTATACTTAGCGCAAGGTTTGGGTTACTTGATTTCATCGGTTTTCAAGGCCAGTTGCCATTAATGAGTTAAATTTGCAAAGTTGTAAAGGCCAGTTTTAAGTGATTGCTAGTTCATTAATCCAAGTTGCATAGTTGATTAAGTTTGGTCTATCAAATACTAAAGTGGCATTCAAGAGTGCTGACTCTGGAAGAAATTTAAAACATTTCAATTGCCAATTGTAATTCGGTATTGCAGACATAATGTGCAGAACCCTTCGCAATACCAAAAGGAATAAAGGCCCTCATGACCTCAAAAAATTTGGTAGTGCAAAAGGTTGGTGCCCTTATTTTTTGGCATGACATATGATCCAATTTGCAAACTTTGTTGTTTATAATTAGCAATATTTCTTGATCCCAAGGTATTCGGTATTATTTCAAGGGAAATGTAGAAAGAGTGTATTGTGGTGTTTGCTAAAGCACACAATATTGATAATATTTGTATTGAGGCACTTAACGTGAATATCAGAGAGCTAACTCTCACCAAGGGAAAGACACCAAAATGTTATGATTATCATGAATGCTTCCAAAGAGGTTAACTATTCAGCATTTTTTTGGCAAATCGAGTGTTTAAATCACAAGAAGGGGGATTCCCTCACACTCCTTATAATTATTCACGAAATCGATATTAATCCCAAAAGTGGGCGGAGATGTAAAGTTGTGATGGAGGGTGCTCCCCTTAATGCCACAAACACATAACAGAAACAGAGAAACAACAATTTGCAAGAACAGAAAATGGGCTTCTTATTATCTCCACAAATGTGAAATTACAAACTTTCAGAATTACAATATGCAAAGCCACATGGGCATTCCCCTTAAAATATTCTGTAGGACAAAGCCTCGAATTATTACTCAAATCCACCCCCCGAACTGCCCCGAACTGCCTAAAACAACACTACGGGCCTTCTTTATATAGGCAATTTCCACCGCCCGAGAAGGTTCCAGAAATTTAGCCCTTAGGGCCGACCAAACTTAGAATTATT
>MU218911.1:257746-301844 GCA_018584345.1 Thuja plicata | reverse complement strand
ATTAGAGAAAGCAGCAAGTACATCAGTCCTGTGTGACTGATGAATGGTTGACTACTCTACTTCTGGAGTAGTACCTGTGCATAATGGTTTATGGCACCCTTTTCCATTGATGTCAATGGGGGAGTATATACTAAAAACAAGGAACACATATAAGGAGCTTATACTCTGGGGGAGTATACAGATAAAACATAGTCCATGAAACTGTAGAAGTGTAGATGAATCTTTGATGAGGATATTGAGAAGATTGTAAAAGAAAGAAGACACCATTAACAGAAGTTGTTTTTAATATCATATGTTGCCATCAATACCAAAGGGGGAGATTGTTGGAGATTTGATTCTGAACAGTTGATTGATTGTATGTTTGTCATTGATGACAACATATAATACACAATAGTACTTTTGTATGTACTTATCCATATGATGACATGAAGACTTGTGTGGATAGATACATGTTGTTGACATGTTTATTATGCTATGTTCATACATGTAGACCTAGATATGAGGTTTCAATAAAGATATGTAATTCTGTTATTGGCGGTTACAGTTCTGGGAGTATAACAATTTAAGGCTGACATATGTGATGTATTCTTGAGTTGCGCCTATCTTCATAATATGCGTGTGTATATTCATGATTAGTTATGAGTTGGTGATATTAATCCAAAGGCGCCAAACATGTTTCAAGAAGATTGCAAAGTTATGGTTAAATTGGTGAAGCCGACTTAGTGAAGCGACACATCTATTCAATTTATACTTTCGCAGTCGTAATTATGCTTGCGCGCTTACTAGAGTTGACAAGGATGTTATGAAGAGTTGTCTTACAGGTCCCATGATATCATATTTGGAGTATGTACTTATAGAAGGTCATTTGTGATAAGAAGAGTTGCAAAAGCCAGAGATAAGACAAGTAGAGCAGAGTGTTAAAGTAGTGGAGCTATATTTATCATATGTTGATAATATAGATATTGAATTTGAAGCTTTCAAAATATAGATAAGATTGTTGTAGTGCTTTACAAGAGGTTAAAGCATCGGTGCACAAAAGGAACTGATCAGATAATCAGTGTCACAAACAACAGTTCTCCTTGTTGATACAGTGTGTATCAAATAACCAAAAGGTTGTAGCCTTCACCACTTGGACAGTGAGTGCTTGGACATTGAGTCCACCATCCCTAACAAGGTTATTGTAAAAGACTCCTAACAGGGTCAGACCCTTAACCAGGTCACTATACTACTACATTGTAATGAACAACTCCTAACAGGGTTGAAAGATCTTTTAACAAGGATTACTATAAACAGTATAGTTCTTTGTGGGTGCTAATTCCCACTGGGGTTTTTACCATTTGGTTTCCCCATAACCAAATTGATGTGTTGTGTATTGTGTTATCTAAATGTACATTTAATTTATATCAATCTGTATTAATTAGTACAAAAGATTTAAAGTTACAGATAACTGATTCACCCCCCCCTCTCAGTTATTCCTGAAGTATTCTCATAGGTTGTGCAGTTTTGACATAAGGAAAGGCCAGTGCATGTGTCCTCCCTACCATGCTGCCTGCACATGAGATTGAAGAGATAGTCAGCATATGCCAAGATTGAAATAAAATTCTTGTGCATTGGTGAATAATTCATGAAATGAAATTGGCTGGTGTTAGTCTTGTTTTGCACTTTCTTTGAAATCCACCAGAAGTCTACATGTGGAGTTGAAAGAAGGTTGCACAGGCTGTGAAAAACAATGCAGCATGTTTAAAAACAATTTCAAAATCCCAGCACTTGCATTGGTAGGTGTAATACCAAGTGCCCACAACATTTTCCAACAGTAAAATCTTGCCCGTGCTTGGAGATGGTGAAATTTTGCAAAGGGAGTCTGCTACGTGAATTTAGCAAGGAGCTTGTTGTGCAAGATGATTGAAAAAGAGGCTGGTGTTTGAAACATGACAAAGACATTTCAAACATCCAAAATCAAATGCAATCGGCAGGTGTAAAACCATATCTACTACCTAACCACTAAAGAGCTTGTGTGTTAGCAAAGATAAAGACTAGCGTGAGCAGATCAAAGGGAAAAACTAGTGAATGGAGTAGGAAAAGGAAGCATTGCAAGGTAAGTAAAATGTCTTTGGAAGATGCAAAAGCAAAGTTCACAACATGGGCATGCATGGAACAATCTGCAATGTGGATTAGTTAAAATATAGCGCAGTGCTTATATTGAAATAAGAACTAAAAACAAAAAAATATCAAGCCAGTGTAATTTGGCAAGTGCAATGTAAAAATTTTAATCTTTCCCATCATATACAATGCATTTTCTCATGATCTGGGAAAGGGGCATGAAGCTCACGTAGGATGGAGGTTCATTTTAAGTTTAAAAGCAAAAACCCTTTATCTCACATGCAGCAGGGAAGACGTTTCTCAAGTGTTTTTATATTACAACACTTAGTATCTAATTTGACGTAAAGAGATAAAATCTCTTACAGACCCAGTGGGCTAGAGGATTTACTGCGCTAGTGGGCCTCAGTATTTTAAGGAAAAATACAAAGAAAGCTTCAAAACTTTAGAAACCTTATTCCCACATTCATCCATAAATGGGAAACTAAGATGTTTAAAAGGTAAAACGCTCAATAAGTAAAAAGAAGAAGAAGCCCAGAGGATCTCTACACACAGGTGGTAGATGTATTGGGAAGCATGCTCAGAGGATGAACACCCAATTTTGGTGGGACCCGTGAGTGTGATATGGCAGGTGAGTTATCAAAAAGGCTACATGGTGTATGCATGTTTCCCGAGGTGAGGGAAATTGACAGTTTTCTTAATGGCTTAGGAAGGAAGATGTAGGGATCTTAAGGATAAGCAATTAAGTCATCACAACATGTGGTAAAGGTGACAGCTAGGTAGACAATGAGGTGACAAGGTGGAGGTGATGTGGCAACACACCAAAGAGGCCTCCCAGATGGGCATGAATCCTAGGGTAAACAAGATCAACAATTGACTTAAAGGCTTAATGGGTAGATGCTTGAAATCTACCGATTAAGCCATTGAGTCTAAGTGGCATGTAGCAGGGTAGAGACATGGCGCAATCTAGTGCAGTGAAGAGGTAGCCAATCAGAGACTCACATGTGGCAGGATAGGTTGTAGGGCAGGTGATGCTGGTGCCCAGCTAGACACACAGAGCCAGTAGGAGATTTCCACATGGTGCAATCTTGTGCAGTGTGTATATTACAAGGATTAATATACAAATTAAAATGATTTTATCTCAAAAAAGAAAGGATTAAAAAACTTGCATGTTGAAATCAATCATTGGGTCCACTTAATGCCTTAATGATAAAGTAATCAAAATCTAACGTATAAGCCATTAAGGGAGAGTAACACTTGTCTTAATCTGGTGCAATGTGAGAGAAAAGAATAAAATACAGATGTTAAAATGAAATATTATCTCAGTTCAATATTCTATCTATTGAAAATAAATTCAAATATTTCAAACTAATCAAAAAATATGCAAGGGAAGAAGAGTTTACTGAATGATTTAGGGGGGGAAATTTTATCAAAAGTATCAAGTATCATATACCATCGGAAAGGTATTAAAATGAGGATTGTGTTTTTGTAGTCTATTTTAATGCAGAATTGAAGTATTTTTCCAGAAAACAAAAAATGAAATTAGCTCATTAGTGAAAGGGAGAAGATATTTTTAATTTCAAAGGAGATATTTCTACAAATAAAATCAGATTTTAAGCAGTGGAGGCAGGGTAGTTTTCACATATTTTGGGAAGAGGATAGGTGTTTTTTGGAGGAGAAATCTGGTAATTTTATTTTCCTACATGTTTAGTTTTCTTTCCATTATACAGGGTTCCAAATCCTAGTCTCCACAGATAGTTGCAGAGTACTAGCTCCAGGAGTTTCCACTTATTTCATGGTTCCACATTAGGGATATAGCTTGTTGATTGTACAAGTTTTGTATTCAAACAAAATAGAATTTCATTGATCTTTTGTAGCTTATTGAAGCGGTATATTCCTGATTACAAATTTGTGTACAGTAATATGATTCTTCACTCTTAATATGAGAATTCTAGATTCAAATCTCTCCTTGGTGTCAGTCTTTTGAAGTCTGAATTTTCTGATTCTTTGCATGGAGTTTATATATGTATGTTTTGTCATTCTTCAGTCCTGATCTAGGATCAGATTAAATGATGTTGTAGATGTGACATTGTTTCATTCGGTTGTCTACAAGAGGATTTCTATATGTAGTATTGATCTGGATTTATTGTGTTTATGGCTTGGAATCTCTATCAGAAGTTGATTGCTATATTTTTGAATTTGGTTAAAGGGGATTTCCCAATGGATAAAGCACTAATAATTGAGTAGTATCTTTTGTATTGATGCATATCTAGTTAAGTCTTGGTTATATTCTACATTTTAAACATAAAGTATGACATATCTGAAGGTTTTATGTGGTTTGTGATATTGTATTAATCTCATGCTCCACTTCAAGGTCGATGTTCAATGGGTGATTAGTCAATCACCTAGTATCTCCTGGTCGTGTCAAAGCCTTTGTGAGATTACTACTGATTGACAACTTATTGAATATTTCAAAGTTTTCAACGGTGTCCCCCCCTTGGTTTTGCATAACCTAAAGTGTAGAAGGATGGATCCGCATCCTTTTTAATTAGTCATTTTAAGTCTCGGTTGAATACCAGGAGTTGGCTACTCTTTAAAATACATCAAAGGGTGAAAAGGTTGTTTTCCATTCATCATAGCATAAAAAAGAAACAACAAAGATCTTATTAGGTCCTTTAGATATTTTTTAGATCAAATAATGGAAAAATAATATAATGTTGCAAAATTTGACATCAAGTTGTCAACTTGGCAACTTAAATTACAATTAAAACTTGACAACTAATTGTCATCAATTGGTTCAATGGGAGTTGAATTCAGTTAGTGGGGTATTTTTTTTGGTTTATAACTCTTAGAGAGTCTATTTAAGGAATATTGGTTGAATAAAACTGGTATGTATGGTGTATGAACAATAATAGGCAATAAAAAAAAGTTTCTTTCTACAATTCATATCATTTTCCATTGTGATAGTCTATTTCCAACATGCTTTGAATGAGAAACTAAATTGATTTTAGATACTCTCATGAAGGAATGTTAGGATACTAAATACTCCATCTTTTGGCTTTTGTATCATTTTATTTGGTTAAGAATAGGCAGAGATATTCAAGTTTGAAGTGAAATGGTCAAAAACCTTGGGTAGGGTATCCAAGGACTTGAAAATGTACTTCTTTTCATTGTAGAGTACAACAAGTCTCCACATTGATAGTGATGGTGGAAGAAATTTTATATCAAACTATTTCAATTATTCTAAGAAGGACCATACACCATTGAGAGAAGGATAGTTTGGAAAAGGACTCTGTGATAGTCACACAAAGTTGTTTTTTGTCATAGAAAATTGGGTTCTTTTACGGGGGTCATATCTCTGAAACACACTGTTGGATTTCTCTCAGATTTTGATATGTTGTTTGACACCAAATTGTGCAAAATATCAATGGTTATATTGATAAAATAAGATATGTTATGGATCTCTGAGTATGGGAATGTCAAAGAAGATAGTGAGAAGGTAAATTGTTATGGTTTTTGTTAAGAGTGGTTAATATGTGATGAAATTTTTGGAAAAGGGATAGTAGACAGAGCCTAGGGAGTCTAGGAGGATATATTTGATGTTTCAATAGTAATAGGTGATGTGTTACGATGTTTGGAGTATGTTTAATGTGACTGTCTTTATAGTGCAAGATTGATTGTCCTAAGAAACAATAAACAACTAGTGTTTCTAGTAGGCCAATTTGGGATAAGCGTTGAGTCATTTAAACCAAGGTATAATGGTTCTTCATGTTACTAGGGAGTAGTGGAATCTACAAGAAATGGATTATTTTGAAATCAAGAACCTATTGAAGGATTGTGTGAGAGGATAGTCAAAAGGAAGTGGATGACGATTATGGAGTTAAAGTTCAGTGATGGATGGATGGTACTTAAGGTGTGGAGCACAAGTGGACTAGAGAAGCGCTTGACCACTTGGCTCTACATCAGATTCCAAGGCATAAATATAACTATCCCAAACCCATACTACTTATAAAATCCTGGTGCTTATCAAAATGAATTTATGTTTTATTTAGAGCATCATTTAATTTGATGTTAGATCAAAACTTAGAAATAACAACACATACACAGATAAAATCTATGCAAATGAATTAGAAAATTCAAAATTCATGAGCTGAACAACAAAGGAGAGGCTGAACTCTGGATAATTGTATTAAGTGTGAATAATCATATCTTTGTATACAAATTGCAATCAGATATACACCACTTCAATAATATGCTACATACCTTAAACTTTATTTCTACTTATGACACTTATCTAATACATTTTCTATATTCCCTAACTGAAAACTTTAGATATGCTTACAACACTCAACTTTCGAACCCTTTTTCCAATGATCTTGGGAATCATTTTATAGAGGAGGATGGAAACAAGCCACAGATCAATTGGACAAAGGAAAAATTATATGACTCATATAAAAGACAATCATACAAGAGAAGTGATAACCACTTTGCTACAACATTCTTCCAAGTATTTTTCAATCTCACTGCATGGTCCTTACAATTGTTTCAAACTTGTTCTAAGCCTACCATATGGAATTTGTTTCCTTTGTATCCCAATAAAAAGATCTTTTATATCTTCTATCTATTTCAAAATGTTGGTGGACTACCATCTGTTGAAAATACAAAATATCCCTTTCCTTTTAGTCACCTGCATTATATCCATCCTTCCAAGATGTAAACACCTCATCATTTGGCCAAGTGAAATTAATGACTTCATCTTTCTTGTTGCTTAGTTCATCCCATTCTATCTTCATTTTTTAAACTTACTTTTTCCAAAACCCAAAGATTGATTTGGCATTTTCAATTATCTCTTCAGACTGAACAAATAAAAGTGTGCTTTCCAAGTTAATAATATTGTTAGTTCTTATTGACAACTATTCATCCATATGGCTTCCTTTTTTGGTTTGCCACCTTTTTTGAAGAGGCTATGGAATATCTCAAAATGAGCCTTTGAGTATTCTTTCCTTAAAGTCTTGGCCTTTTTCTGAATGATACTTCTTTTTATGTCTAAATCTAACAAATGCTTGATGAGTTTGTAAGTGCCTTTTAATGTATCATCAACATTCTCTTCCTTTTTCATAAAGAATAAAATAATTTCAACTCATTTTTTCTTCCTTTCCAATCTTGCACAATTTCCTCCAACCTAGCCTTATTTTCATCAAAAGAATCTAAAATAATCATGACATTTTTCCCATTCAAATAGATGGAAGCAGGCTCTATATTATCATATAAATGCATGATTGTATCTATTATTTTTTCCTCATACCTTTGTTGCACCACAGATTGTGCTGTCTAAAACTTTGAGCTTTCATCCTCCCAACTTCCTCTTACTTCTTCCAATCTTTTCATTTTTGCTACCAATTTATCTTTTTTCATAATTTAGCTTTGTCTCTAATATGAAACTGGATGGCAAAGGGGAAGGAGAAAACTCAATAATGGGACTAGAAGATGATGGTTGGGAAGGCTCTTGATCTATCATCCTTTCAGGAAATGTCTGGATTGATTATTGTCCTCCCAACTGAGAAATCATTCTATCCTTCTCAATGGATTCTTTCTTTAGGTAATTGTAAGCTTTAAGGATCATTTCCATCTTAATCCACATACTTTTACTTTCTTCCTCATTTTTCTTTGCTACCTTAAAGTTAAATTTTTTAGATTCTAGCACTATTCTTGCTACTTCCACCACTATGGTTTTTGCAACTCTTCTTATTAGTAAACTTCCTAAATAATCATCTTGAGTCACTTCATTCCTTTTCTTATGTTTCTTTCTCTTTAGTGACCACATTACCAATGCAGCATGATCCTCACTGAACTTGACTCCTTTAATTTCTTGTTGAGCTTGTTCCATAGTGGTATGCTTGGTTTTTTTTCTCCTTCCTAACAACATCAAAAACTATAGCATCAACACTTTCCCATTCAGGTAGAATGAGGAATCCTTCTTTCTTGACTAGTTCTCTTCCCTCTTCAGGAGTGATATTTTCAAATTTGGCTAACATTTCTTATTTTACCTTAGCCTCAATTTCATTCTTTTTTCTAGAGAGCTAGTTCTCTTGCCTTTTCTAACACTTATCCTTGAATTATTCAATGTGAATTCTCCACAAGAATTACATAAATTCTCTAGCCATCACAAATTTGTCATCTGATAAGAATTCGTCACTAGCTTGCAATTCTTGATGTGTTACAAAAACTTCCTTGCACTTCACATCTGCAGCAATTTATCAACTACTACTTTCTCATCCATGTGTAAATGAGATTGAGAAAGGGAGTAGACATTCTTTAATTGATGCCCTTCTTCCTCTATTCTTTTCCACTTTGGGAATGGCACTGATCCTGAATCTATACTCATTTTCCTCTTCCCTCTTGAGGTAGAAACCTCCTTATCAAGTGTCTATATTTTTGCTTGGCCTCTATGGGATGTCTCCCTCTTTTGCATCACCATTTTGTACCCTTGCTTCTTATTAAAAATATACTTCTCATGTGGAATGACCCTAGCATGTGTAGAGATTCTTAGGAGAGATTTATCCCTTTCTTGTTATGCTTTCATCACAACCTTTTTCTTTTTATTTAATGTTTGCATAAAATCTTCAAAGAGTGTCATCAATGCATTAATCTTCTTCTCCCAAGGTTGGAAATCCATTAAGGGATCATATCATTTATGGAAACATTGCACAAAGTCTAGGGTTTTCTTATACACAAACCATTTTTGTTTTTTGATTTCCTGTTCGTGCAAGTTGAATTCTTTTATAGTAATGTCCTCAGGAAAATTGAATTGGTGATCCAATGCCAAGCATCTTGTCCTCTTTCTAAACATATCACTTATAAATATCTTAGGGTCAACACATCTTATTAATGATGTTGTCAGATGATAAGGCTCAAAATATATATGCAGATGTAACCAACCCCCTTTAGTGATAACAAACTGGTGTACACTTTTAATGGTGGAAACAATGGTGCCTTTTCCCTTTCTTGTTAAATCCTCCTCCTGCAGTCTACCAATTTTCCTATTATCTCAACAATGCCCATTTTAAGAGGGAATTTATATATGAGTACATATGGGGTGCCTCTGAAACCATACACTCTGAAAAATGTTGAAACAGGGTACAAAATAACATCACCCAAATTATGCACTATCTTAATACTTTGAGAAAATTGCTTTGGTCTTAAGAGATTTAAAAAGGCTTTGGGGATCCTAGGATTTTAAGAAAATAATAAGACTCTAAGCCTAGAAGAAAAACATATATCAAATTTTATGTAGCTGGTCTCTTTCATATCCCATGATCAATTTGTGCACCACAGTTAGACGGGCATTTCTTCACCATCTTTGAATCTCATCCAATTCATCTCCTTCTCAAAATAATCAACACCCTTGAACAAGAACATATGCATTAACATGGAATACCAACTAAATGGTTTAGTTACCTTTTCATTTTTAATGCCTATAAAACTATGGTGGATTAAATTAACAACATAAGAAGCAAAATAGAAAATAATGGCTAGATTTGGATGGCGAATTTGCACCATCATGAACATATAGTGAATGGACATCTCATTTTCTTCATCATCTCTGAATATGTGAATCAAAGCATTGTATACACCTCTTACCTTTATATTGAAACAATCTAACTTGATTTGTTCTGGTGTATTAGGTCTTACCACAACCAAACCTCCAATCTTATTAAAGAATTCTTGTAGGGGTCCATTTCTAAGGTAATTTCTTTGAGCATTGTAAATATCCTTGAATGAATCAAAATCATTGTTATCCAGTTGATCAGAGGGTTCATTTAATTGAAAAACATCTCATAGTTATTCGGCTATGATACTTATCAAAACATTTCCATTTATATCTCTCACAAACCTAGCCACATTATCATAATTTTCTAACATTTGAATTAATAGATCAACATCCATGAATACTCCTAAGATTACTAATTTCTGCACATCAAATTGCCAGATGTTGCTATTAGGTGCAAAAGCATTTCTTTGACTGAAAACTACCTTGAACAATGCCAAACCAGTCAGGACAATGTTTGCATCTCTAACCCATTTACCCTTGTCATACAAACCCTCCCTAATTTTCAACTGAGGGTGTTTTGGTACCAATTCCTTAATCTTGGTAGAACAATTTTTGGATGTAACTAATTGTTGCAAAAGATCCTCATAGACATTGCTTTCCTGATAATCTATTTTTCTTGTGAGTTTTCTTCAGGGTGCGATTTCTAAATTAGGGTTTCTCAATCAGAAAATCTCATCTTCACACACATATCAAATTTACTTCACAACACAAAAACCCTACTGTAATTCAAATTTATAATGCTCAAGAGTGGAGTCACAAAATAACTTACTCGTTCTGCAAATGTGAGAAATTAGAAAGAAAATGTTGCAACTCTACTTTGGTTCAATCACTTAACCAATTATGGCGTTTGAAAATCCAAGTGGACAATCTTATAGGCAATCTCATAAACACTTAGCATCAAATTCTAGCTGAGGTGGCCACATGTTCCACCATTACTTTTGCATTATTTGAAATTTCATAGCCCAATGGTTTAGTAGAGTTACTTTAACAGAGAAACCAATTTTAAAACATGACCATATATTTCAGAAACATATTATCAAATCATCCAGCCAGTAGTAGTTGACGAAGACTACAATTAAAATGGACAATTTTCCATCATGCACAATGCCTTAGCGATTATCCTTCCTGCACCTTTTTCTTGAGTAAAAGTATTGGCCATCAGATTAAGATCAACTTATAGCTTCTTTACTTTATTTAAATCCTAGGGCCCATGATATCAACAATGCAATGTGTCACCTAGAAATAATGCCTTGAAGGTTATTTCCTTTGAAACTTCTCCTTAAGGCTTCGTGCTAACTGTTAGATCCTTTTAGAATTAAAGTCCTTTTATCTTGCTTTACCTCCAGTCGGGTCCCATCATCAATCCATGTGTCACACTGGTGCAACGCCTTGAACACTAAGTGACGATCATATGCAATTTAAGGCTTTACGCCAACCGTTAGATCAACATCAACTTGTATGCACATTATTTTTACCCTTGGCTTCGTAACTGCAAGCTTGACAAAATCATCAAGGATATGTGGCCACACATCGTAATGCCTTAATGGTTATCTCTCATGCATCTTCTTTAAAGGGAAAAGTATTGACCATTAGATTTGATTTAACCTAACCAAAAATTATCTAATTACCACTATATAGACCGCAAGTGCCACCTCCTAGATTGGACAAGTATCATAAAGGCGTAATTCCTTAATAACTAAACACCGTACATCTTTAGCTTAAGGCAATGTGCCAGCCACACAATGATATTTAAAATGAGTCTTATTTATTTTACTCTCAGCACTGAGATAGACCCACTTAGTACATTTGGCACAAGGGTACAATGCCTCTATGATTAATCTGACTACAACTCCACTTTAAGGCTTTACACTCACCATTGGATGAAATTTAAATTTTCTACACAATACATTTACTTTAAGTTCAGATCTGGCCGACCACATTCCACGTGTCCAATAGGCACAATGCCTTGAATCTTAGATCAAGCACATCTTTCTTTTGAGGCTTTACACAAGCCACAAGATCTTCTAAGACTTAACCATTATTTAATTCATTTCAAACGGGCCCCAAGATCTGAAAACCACCATGCATCGATATGGTGCAATGCCTTGAACAGTAACATCACTGTATCTTGAGGTTAAGGCTTTATTTTGACGATAGGATTCATGAAGACATATCACCACTTTAGCCTTCTGCTAACTTTAAAAACATAGGCCCCACAATGTCAAAATAGATAGATGTCCCATAGGCACGATGCCTTGAAGGTTAATCTGATTGCATCTTATGGTTAAGGAAAAGCACTGACCATCAGATTGAAAAGGATTTGTGTGAGCTTTATGATGACCTTTTAACATAATATGGCCCCACCAAATACAATGTGTCCTTGATGCGTGATGGCTTAATGAATATTTCATGATCATCTCTTCCTTGAGGAAAAGTGCCATCTGTTGGATTGAAATTAATTTGCATGACACTTGTTATTTAAATAAAAGGGCTTGCGGGACATCTAGACATAGGATAAAGAAATAAAGGCGCTGGGACTTAGGAAAATTAAAAACATGCCCTCATCGATGACAATATTAACAAATGGGTCTAAAGGAATTTAAGTGAATGTGAAAAAGTAACTCAAAGTTATAACAAGTTTCAAAAGAATTGGGGTTTTAGATCAACCAAGATAAAGCTTGAACACACAATAACTAGGGTTTATGTCAAATTTGAAGTTTTCTTAGTGTTTCAAACACATGACCTAGAAGTTGGGTAGATTTATTTTGTTTCCCTAATAGTGGCTCTAATTGGGGATGCGTGTCTCTTGTAGGAGTTGCAAGATCTTAGAATATCAGGGGGAAGTAGACCAAACATAGAGAAAGAAAAACTAACCTACCTACATAACAGAAAAAAGAAACCTACACTACAAACCAGAACAACTAACTGGAGAAGAACAAACTTATATACAAAATACTCTTTGTCGATAATCAAACTTCAAGAGAAGTACAATTTCAAGAATTGTCCCTGAAGTGGCAATTATTGAATTCTTCTAGTTAGATCCTTCAATAAATAAGAGTTTTGTATGTACCTTTCATGAATGATATATGGTCCCAACCAGATTGGATCAAATTTTCCATGTTTACCCTTATCCTTCAACCTGGCATTAAACATCAACACATAATCTCCAACATCAAATTGCCTTGACATTGATAGTTTATCAGACAGGTTCTTGACTTACAATTGGAGTTTAGCATTTTTTTACGGAAGCTTCCCTCCTAGTTTCATCCAAATCAGTCAAGTCATTGATTCTCAATTACATGTCATTGTCAATGTCATCATCATACAACTACACAAATTTGTACATTTGCATCAGATTATTCTAAGCCAATATAGCCTGGATTCCATAAACCAAATCAAAATGAACACACCCTATTGCCTTTCTTCAAGTTACCATGTCTGTCTAGGTAACCATTGTTAACTTTGAGTCCCAAGCCTTCTTATTCTTATCCAAGACTCTTTTAATGATCTTAAGAAAAGTTTTGTTGTTGAGTTCTTCCTGACTATTCCCTTGTGGGTGGTAGGGTGAATGGTGTAGGGCACCTACCTATTTGATGTTTTGGGGTGTTTTAGGTTTGTCTTAGATGTTTGTGTGTGGTTTAAAATAAGGTCCAATTGGTTGGATGCAATGATGAGTTAACTCCATGTTTGTAAGAGCAATAGTGCTCATTAGGAGTTTTAGGGTCATTTTGGATTAAATAGTGAAAATTTGATATGTTAGTGTAATGTGGGTTTAAGGGGTGTTTTAGGAACCTACATATCCTATATAGGGCCATAAAAGTTGAACTCACCCATCGAGTTGACAAAGAAAGTCAAAATTCTCTAAGAGCAAAAGGTTGCTAGCAACTTTGAAAGTTGCTCGAGAAAATTTTGCAAGAAATTGCAAAATGTAGTTATATTAGTTGTAACTACCACATGCCTGGTATATGAGCATGGATTCTACATTTAGAAGATGTTAATGAAATTTTGGATTGCATCAACTATTCTTGGCACTTCTATATGGATGTGTGCAACTATTTTCTTGTAATCTGCATTATCTCTTTGCCACTATATGACTGTGTACAGATTGACATAAGTGATCAGACCCTATGGGGGTGTAGTGGTTTCAATTAACTTTCATATGCAGTAGATATTTTGCTTCTAAGTGTTTTTAGTGTAAAGTTATTAAATTTTGAAGGCTACTGGTCTACAAGTGACTTCACAGTGCTATTTAGTTAGAATGGCTCTAACCTAAGAAACCACTGGTGGATTTGATTGAGACCATGGGAGAACTAGGGTTAGAGTTTGTAGATAGGATTTTTTTTCTTTCTTGCAGTTGCAATGGATTTCCTAGACCAAATAGGAAGCCCTATGGCTGACTAGTGAATCTAGGTGAGCCAAGATAGGGAGAAGAAAGGAGTGGTTTGAGCACTCACGATCTTTTGGAGAAGACTTAGTGGAATTTTTAGGTGCCCTAGATAGTATTCTAAAAGGATTCAAAGGTGGAAGGAGGTGAATCAAATGTTGGAGATCAATTTGACAATTGTTTATGTTGACTAGTCCAGAGGCCTAATTAATAGGCTAAAAACTAGGGCCTGCAAGAAACTAGGGTTGTGGGTGCATCTAAAGGTTAGGAATTTGGATTCTTATAGTGGTTGTTGATACATTGAATATTTTCAAGGTCTTTTGTTGTGTCATTTGGAGGATTTGGGAGAAATAGGCCAAAAACAGTGATTTTAGACCTACTAGGATTTGGGCAATTAGGCCTCCTAGTGAAATTGTGACCAATTGGATTGGTAATGGGTCTGAAATTATTGGAAAGAGTTTAGAATGACCTAGGATGGGTCAAGAAGGTTGATAAGAGTCTTGGTGGATATCTGGGAAGTTCCTAAGTAGGGGTTAGGATTTCTAGGATTGGATCTAGTGAAGAAATCTAGGCATTTGGGGAACTAGTTGGACTAGTTGAACCTAGAAACTTTGGAATCTTCCAAAGATCAACTATACCTTGGAGGAGAAGTTGATTTAGAGGGTCTTGGAGATCCTAATTGGGAAGGAATCCAAAAATAAGTAACCATTGGATGGTTAGGAGAGAGAAGGAAGAAAATTATGTGGAGAAAACTCTAGAGTCCTGAACCCTCTACATCAGAGTGGTATCAAAGCCATAATAGCTTGAAGATTGTGTATGTCTGAAGTGGAAGAGACTCAAGAGGTTGACAGCATGCCTCCTATGGCAATGAGTAGGGATGCCATAGTGGAATTGGCTCAGGGCCTCATGGAGAAGGCTAGTGTGTCTGAGACAAAGGGTTAAAAGAAGATCACTGAATGGGGAGATGAGAGTGATGGAGATGATGAAAGTCAGACAGAAGAGTCATCAAACAAAATAAAGGAACCTGAGATGGATAAAGAACAAAAGGTATTCTTATATGCCTTTAAGTCCCTAAACAAGGATAGTATGGAACATATACCTTATTACTAAGGTAGCCTAAATGGAGAAGATTTGTTGGATTGGCTTGAAGCCATTGACAACCAATTTGATTACAAAGAAATCTCAGAGGAGAAGAGGGTCAGCTATGCTAAGTCTAGGCTCAAGGGATCTGCATTGGTGTGGTGGAACATGATGCAGGATGATAGGGTAACCAATGGAAAGAAAAATATTGTTTCTTGGGAGACGATGAAAATCATATTGAGGGCACAATTCTTGCCTACTGATTATGAGATACATATGTATCAAAAGTTGCAGTACTTAAGATAGAAGGAGATGACAGTGAGTGTTTACACCAAAGAGTTTCACAAGTTGAGCCTAAGGGCTAGAAGACAAGAAGAAGAAATCAAGAAGGTGGCAAGGTATCTCAATGGGTTGAGACAAGGGATACAAGATGAGATTAGCATGATGGCTCCTGAGAGTATGCACAAATGTTTAAAATTAGACTTGAGAGTAGAGGATAAGGCTAGAAGGAGGAATGAATTCCATCAAAGGGGGAGAGGTGGTAAAAACAATAGAGGTTTTTCAGAGAGGCAGGAGTAACTTTGATAGAGGATAGGGCCCTAATAGACAAGAAGATAAATAGTCTATGGATAACAGTCAGGGAAATTAGTTTAGGGGATCTTTTCAAGGAGGAGGATACAAAGGAAGAGGGTATCCTAGAGGAAGATTTCAGTCCAAAGGAAGATCCAATTTAGTCTTTACTGGTAGGTGTTATAACTGCAACCAAGTGGGTCACACAATGGGTGGGTGTCCTAAAAAGACTTCCTCATCTTCAATGGGGGATAGAAGGAATCAGTTGGTACAAGAGGATGACACACGAAGTTTTACTTCACCCATTTCCAAGGTAGGGCCAATATTGGATGGAGAGAACTTGATGCTAAAAAGAACTTTGTTGAAAGTGCCTAGCACTATAGATCCAACTCAAAGAGAGAATTTGTTTTAGAAAACTTGTAGGTCTCACGGGAAGATTTGCAAAGTGATAGTGGACTCTGGATCCACTGAGAATATTGTATCCACATATATGGTGGAAAAATTGAAACTGAGAAGGATACCTCATACCACACCCTATAAGGTTTCATGGTTGAATAAGGGTCAAAAAATAGTGGTAGATGAAAAAACTATGGTTGAATTTGAGATTGGAGAGTATAAGGACACATTCCTATGTGACATACTACCTATGGATGCATGTCATCTTCTCCTAGGATGTCCATGGCAGTATGATGTCAAAGAAATACATGACAGGGAAAAGAATAGTTATGTGATCACCAAGCTAGGAAAGAAGTTTCAGATGGATCCTTTGTCAGAGCCTAATGAGGAGAAACATGTGGGGACAAGTGTGATATTATTGAGTGGGAAGGAGTTTCTAAAGGCCATGAAAAAGGAGAGAGGAGTTTGTTGTGCAGTGATAGTGAAGCCAAAGGAGGAGACCGAAGAGAAAGTCAACATGCCACCAGACATACAAGCATTGTTGGAAAGATAACATGACATAGTGGATAATGGAATGCCAAGTGCATTACCACCTATGATGTATGTGATTCATTAGATTGACCTCATTCCTGGAGAAAATTTTCCAAACAAAGTAGCTTGTAAGATGACACCAAATCAAAATGCAGAGATAGCCAAATAGATTCAAGATTACTTGGATAAGGGGTTGGTAAGGAAGAGCTTAAGTGCATGTCATGTACCTATAGTACTTGAACCTAATAAGGATGGAAAATGGAGGATTTGTATGGACTCTAGGGCTATAAACAAGATCACAATCAGGTATAGGTTTGCAATGCCCTGTATAGAAGATTTGATGGACAATTTGGGAGGTTCTTGTTACTTCTAAGGTGGATTTGAAGTTAGGATACCATCAGATAAGAGTGAGGCCTGGTGATGAGTGGAAGATAGCCTTCAAGACCAATGAAGGGTTGTATGAGTGTCTAGTAATGCCCTTTTGCCTAAGTAATGCACCTAGCACAATCATGAGGCTCATGAATGAAGTGCTAGCAAAGTTCATTGGTAAGTTTGTAATAGTTTACCTTGATGATATTTTGATCTTTATCAAGTCCAAGGAGGAGCACATGAAGCATTTTGAGATGGTCTTGAGGAAGCTACATCAAGAGAAGTTGATGATAAATCAAGAAAAGTGTGAGTTCCTAAAAACTAAATTAGTTTACCTTGGTTTTATGGTTGCTAATGTATGTATTAAGATGGACCCTGAAAAAGTTAAGTCCATTTTGGAATGGCCTACACCTAGTTCCATAGGAGATGTTAGGAGTTTCCATGGATTGACCTCCTACTATAGGAAATTTGTGCAAAATTTCAGTCATGTGTGTGCCCCTATTCTTAACACCATAAAAGGTGGAATCAAATTTAAGTTTGAGTGGACTGTGGTAGTAGACCAAGGGTTTGAAATGTTAAAGAAGAGGATCGTAGAACTACCTACTCTTAGGTTCCCTAATTTCAATCAACTATTTGTGGTAGAGTGTGATGCTAGCAAGTTGGCTATTGGAGCAATGTTAAGCCAAGAGGGGCATCCTGTAGCATTCTTCTCTAAGAAGTTGAATGAGGCTAAACAATAGTATTACACATATGATTTGGAACTATATGCTATGGTACAAACCCTTAAAAAGTGGAGACACTACCTATTGCCTAGGGAGTTTGTGGTCTATACTGATAACCATGCTCTAAGTTTCCTGAATAGACAAGAAACATTGAATCAAAGGCACTTGAAGTGGATAGAATCATTGGAGGCTTATACATTTTTCATAAAGTACAAGAAGGGGGCTAGCAACAAGGTTGCAGATGCTCTTAGCAGAAGAGTACTCAAAATACAAGAGATACAATTGCAAAGTGCAGGGATTGATGATTTGAAGGACCTCTACAAGGATGAAAAAGATTTTAGAGAAGCCTATGGAGCATGTGTGAAGTTTCAGTGGGGTTTCAAAGTGGATTTCAATGAGTTTATGTTGCAGGAAGGCTTATTGTTTAAATGAAATCTTATGTGTATTCCTCAATACTCAATGAGGGAAAACATTGTGAAGGATAAACACTAAGGCGGCTTGGAGGGCCACTTTGGAGTGGATAAGATATTTGAGAAAGTGAATAGGCACTAATATTGGCCTAAGTTACAATCAGATATGAGGAGATTTGTAGAAATATGTCAGATTTGTCAAAGAGAAAAAGGACAAAGAAGAAATAGTGGGTTGTACCAACCCCTATCCATACCCCAAAGGCCTTGGGAGTGCCTTAGTATGGAATTTATTTTGGGATTACCAAAGACACCTAGGGGTCATGAAAGTGTGTTTCTGGTGGTGGAGAGTTGTAGAAAAATGGCACACTTCCTTCCATGCAAGCAAACAAATGACGCTTCTCAAATTGCAGGTCTATTCTTTAGGGACATTGTAAGGATCCATGGATTTCCCTTGAATATTGTAAGTGATAGAGATAGTAAGTTTGTGGGTCACTTTTGGAGGACCCTATGGAAGATTCTTGGAACAAACTTGTCTTTCTCTTCAGTCTACCACCCATAATCAAATGGACAAACGGAGGTAGTCAACAGCTCACTTGGGAACTTGCTAAGGTGTTTAACTAAACAACATGGACATGCATGGGATCACATCATAGGGAAAGTAGAGTTTGTCTATAATGACTCAATTAATGAAAGTACATGTAAAATCCCCTTTGAGATAGTATATGGGGTTAATCCTAGAGGGATCTTAGAGTTGAGGGATCTCAGTTTGAAGGAAAAGAGGAGTTCACAAGGGGAGTCATTTTCATAATAGATGAAGGACCTTCATGATGAAGGCAATAAGACTTTACAAAAGAAAGTGGAGAAGTATAAGTTCAAAGATGATCAGACAAGGAGAGATTTACAATTTAAAGTGGGGGATCTAGTACTTTCCTATCTTAGGAAGGAGAGGCTACCTAAAGGCAAGCCAACTAAACTACTAATGAATAAGATAGGGCCACTAAAGATTTTGCATAAGTATGGAAATAATTCCTATGAAGTGGATTTGCCTCCTGATTTGGGAATTTCACCCATTTTCAATGTTTATGACTTGTACCCTTACAAGGGATCATCTTTAGACATAGGTTAGTCTACTCTTTCACACTTGGAGGATGATGATTGGGTGAAAGACTTACCTACCCCAATGCCACTGCAATTGTAAAGTCTACTAGATTCTAAAGTGATAAAGAATACAAGGAAGGGTAACTACAAGGAGTACCTCATCAAGTGGCATGTACTACCTAAAGCTGAGGCCACTTGGATGACAGAGCTAGATATTCTAAAAATGGGGTCACCATTGAAGACCTCCTAACTCAAGGGACTTGATTTATTTTTTCTAGGGGAGTATGGTGTAGGGAACCTCCATATTTGATGTTTTGTGATGTTTTATGGTTTTATTAGATTTTTGTGTGTGGTTTTAAATAATGTCCAATGGGTTGGATGCAATGATGAGTTAACTCCATGTTTGTAAGAGCCATAGTTCTCATTAGGAGTTTGAGGGTCATTTTGGCTTAGATAGTGAAAAGTTGATATTTAAGTGTAATATGGGTTTGAGGGGTGTTTCAAGACCCTACATATCCTATCTAGGGTCATCAAAGTCAAACTCACCCATCGAGTTGACAAAGAAAGTCAAAATGCTTTAAGAGCAAAAAGTTGCTAGCAACTTTGAAAGTTGCTCGAGCAACTTTTGCAAGAAATTATAAAATGTAGTTAGATCAGTTGTAACTACCCCATGCTTGGTATATGAGCATTGATTCAATGTTTAGAAGAGGTTAATCAAATGTTTGATTGCAACAACTATTCTTGGCACTTATGTACAGATGTCTACAAATATTTTCTTGTAATATGCATTCTCTCTTTGCTACTGTACGGTTGTGTAAAAATTGGCATAGGTGATTAGAACCCATGGGGGTGTAGTGGTTTCAATTAAATTTCATATGCAGTAGAGAGTTTTCTTCTAAGTTTTTGTAGTGTAAAGTTATTGAATTTTGAAGGTCACTGATCTGCAAGTGACTTCACAATGCTATTTAGTTAGAAATAAATCTAACCTAAGAACCCACCAATGGATTTGACTGAAACCATGGGGGAAGTAGGGTTAGATTCTATAGATAGGATTTTGGTTTTCTTTATTGTATTTGCAGTGGATTACCTAGACCAAATAGGAAGCCCTATGTCTGACTGGTGAATCTTGGTGAGCTAAGACAGGGGGAAGAAAGGAGTGGTTCGAGCACCCATGATCTTTTGGAAAAGACTTAGTGGAATTTTAAGGTGCCCTAGGTAGTCTCCTAAAAGGATTCAAAGGTGGAAGGAGGTAAATTGAATGTTGGAGATCAATTTGACAATTGTTTATGTTGATTGGTCTGGAGGCCTAATTAATATGCTAAAAACTAGGGCCTACAAGAAACTAGGGTTGTGGGTGCATACAGAGGTCAAGAATTTGGATTCTGATAGTGGTTTTTGATACCTTGAATATTTTCAACGTCTTTTGTGGTTTCATTTGGAGGATTTGGGAGAAATAGGCCAAAAATAGTGATTTTAGACCTACTAGGATTTGGGCAATTAGGCCTCCTAGAGAAATTGTGAGCAATTAGATTGGTAATGGGTCTTGAAGCAATGGAAAGAGTTTAGAATGACCTAGGATGGGTCAAGAAGGTTGATAAGAGTCTTGGTGGATGTTTGGGAAGATCGTAAGTAGGGGTTAGGATTTCTGGGAGTGGATCTAGTGAAGAAATTTAGGCATTTAGGGAACTAGTTGGACTAGTTTAGCCTAGAAACTTTGGAATCTTCCAAAGATCAACTATACCTTGGAGGAGAAGTTGATTGAGAGGGTCTTCGAGATCCTAATTGGGAAGGAATCCAAAAATAAGTAACCATTGGATGGCTAGGAGAGATAATGAAGCAAATTGAATTGAGAAAACTCTAGGGTCCTCAACCCTCTACATAAGTGAAGAATATGATGTTTGAATACCTTAGATAACACAAATATTTCTATATTACTCAGACCTAAACCACATGGAATTATCTGATACAATTCTTTCTGGACAACTAAACCTTGTAATAATATGTTTTAACAAGAAATGCATCACTACCTTACGAGTATCCCTTTTGGTGGGAATTGCTTTAACCCCATTTAGTAAAGTAATCAATAGCTACAATTATCCAAGAATTTCCCCCACTAGATTTATTGGCTATTTCTCCAACGAAATAAATAACCCATTTTTGAAAGGGGGCTTGTACTTCTACTGGTGTAAAAGTTACATTGCCAAAGAATTTTAACTTACCAGAGAGGCGTTGGAAGGAATCACACATTTTTACCAGTTGATGAGCATCTCTGAAAATAGTTGGCCACCAAAATATTGCTCTCAGAATCTTATGTGTAGTGGTCTTTTCCATGTAGTGGCCACCACATACTCCATTGTGCATCTCCTATAATATTTTGTCTTCTTGTTATTTATCAACACATTTCAATAAAATCCCTTCAAGATTTCTCCACCACAACTCATCTGTGATTAAGGAGAAATTGGTAGCCTGGAAATTTAGGGTTCTCTTATTATTTTCATCCATTCTTGGAGGGAAATTCATTCTTTGCAAATAATAAATAATGTTTTTGTACCAATCACAATCGTCAAGAAAGCATATGAAAAGCCTTTTTTATTCCTCTAATGCATTTATGTGATTTGCATCTAAGTTCTTATTAGCCAATAATTTGGCTGATCCTACCCCTCTTAGAAATTTTGTGATTTGTATGTCAATATTGAACTCCTAAATCCTATTTATCCATCTGCATCTTTTCCCAGACACTTGTTGTTGTCTGAAGATGTATTTTACTACTGCTAAAGGAACATAAGAAACCACTATAGAACCCACAAAATAACATCTAAAATCCTTTACAAATTTTACCAATGCATAGGCTTGTTTATCATTAATGACATACTTAAGTTTTGTATCTTATAGTGATTTTCTGAAAAAGGCAATAGGCTACTCAAAACCTTTTTCATTTTTCTGTAATAAAATAGCAGCAATTGTGTGGCATAATGCAAAAGGAAAAATGTTCATTGGTTTATAATAGTTAGGATTTCTTAACACAAGGGATCCTTAATCGTCTACTTGACTTCTTGGAAAGCATGTGTGGCTTCTCCATTCCACTCCATCTTAGCATCTTTCTTCAACATTTTAGAAATAGGCCTACTCTTCTCAGCAAAGTTTTTAACAAATCACCTCAAAAAGTTTACCTGACCAAAGAAAGATTGAATACCTTTAATATTTTTAGGAAGTGGAACCTTATTAATAGTAGCTACTCTTTTTGGATCAATTCTAACCCTTTCTTTTGAAATAATGTGACCTAATAACTTACCTTCAGTCTCCCCAAAAGTACATTTTTTAGGATTCAAAGAAATCCCAAATTCTAAAGCTCTTCGGATTTTTTTCTTCCAAATGTTCACAATGTTTCTCTTCTTTTTTATAATATGTTGTAATATCATCTTGATAGACCTCTAAAAATTTATACAAGAAATATAAGAAAGCAACATCCATGACCCTTTGAAATGTGGCCCCATCATTTATGAGACCAAAAGGCATTCTAACATAAACATATGTCCCCCAGGTTGTAGTGAATGCAATTTTGAATTGTTCTGACTCTTTAACCATTATCTGGTTGTATCCAAAGAAAAACTCCATCATGGACTTCAACTCATAGCCATTAACCCTCTACAACATGTTTTCCATATTAGTGAGAGCATAATTATATTTGAGGGAAGACACATTTAAATTTTTGAAATCAACTCACAACCTAATGTCTACATTCCTCTTTCTAAAAGATACTAAAATTGAGATCCAAGAAGAATGTCTAATAGGTTTTATTATCCCTGTAGCCTTCAGTTTCATTATTTATTGTTCCATGTTGGGTCTTAATGTGGGATTTATGGGTATTTTCTATTGTCTCAAAGGCTTAGAATCTTCTATCAAAGGGATCTCATGTTGGAATAAATCCTCATTATATGCCTTGAGATAATCATAAGTCCATGCAAAAAACTTCTTCTATTTCCTCAAGAAGTCAGTTAGATCCCCTTTCACCTTGGGTGACATTTTCTTCCGAATAAATAACTTTTTTGGAACCTTAGTTGTTCCTACATTTAGTTCCACGAAATCCTCAGATTTATTTAGATTTTTAGTAGAATATGGCATGTCTTTATTGTCAAAGGCTCTTTAAAGCACAACAAGTCCCTTTGGAAACTTTTTTGACTTCAAATGTAGAATTTCTTTACCTAAAATAATATCTTTTCCATCCAGGGTTTATACATATCTACTAAAATCCATTTCTTTGTCTCCTAAGTCTGTTTCATAGTGTAGAGTATCAAAATATCCACAACATCATCAAAAACTTTCCAACTCTCAACATTATTTGGTATAGAATTACTAGATTAAATCTCTATTTTAGTGATTCCATAAAATGTAACATATTCTGGCCATAGAGAAACTTTTTCTAGCAAGTCTGCCATTCTGTTCTGGCTTCTATCTATATGCACCCTAAAATGGTCGCCTGGACTATGGGCCCCCATTTATCAATTTATCAAATTCCTGAATCAATTCTTTGCAACATTTTCAATTCAAATAGATTTCCTTGATCAAATCATAATTAATTGAATTATTTCAATATTTCCTAAGGTTTGATCATTTCATCAATTATCTTATTTAATTAAAAGAAAACAATTCTGTTTTATTAAATAAAATAATCTTATTTAATTAAAATATCTTTTAATTAAATAATCTTATATTATTTAATTAAAATATCTCTTAATTAAATAGTATTATCTCATTTAATTAAAATATCCCTTTTAATTAAATAAAATAATCTTATTTAATTAAAATAAAATCCCTCTTTTAACTAGATAAAACCCCCACTTAAATCCCTCTTTGCATTGAAAAAAGAAATAAATTAAATATAAATAAATAAAAATTCCTTTTTCTCTACACATATGCCTAAGTGGTGGGCTTTTTTCCTCTTAATCATAGCCTTTGATTTTGCCTTTTGAAGATATGAGCATATGGATCAACCAAGATTTAATCTCCACCATTGCTCATTTATTTTTGCCTCTTAATCTCCATCCTCCATTTCTCTTTATAAGGAAAACCTCTCCTTCTCATTTGGATAATCAATGATCAATAATCAATAATCAATAATCGATAATCAAGAAATCAATCATATTTTCATGCTATTGTTATGCTGCAAGTTTGGAGAGCAATTTTGGAGGAGATTTTGAGCACTTGAGCTTGGATATTGCGACTTCTCTCTTCTTGTCTTCTTCTTTCATGCCCCATGGCAATATATTTAGATTAATTTTGCACTTGCATGTTAGATTAGATTCATATTTCCTTTCATAGCTTATTCTTGCATTTGTATTTCCTTTCGTAGAATAATCATGCATTGTTATCGTATAGATTAATTTCCTTTCTTGCATTGTTATCATATAGAATAACTTTCATTTACATGCATACTTGATGATCATGGAGACTAGAACTCTTTCTTTTCCTCTTTCAATATCTCTTTTTATGGTGTACTTGCATGGGCACAAACTAGGTCAATCTGAGGGCCTCCATTACAAACCCTTGTGCTCCATGAATAGAGAGCTATGAGTCGCCATTCGAGATCTCATTCTTGAGCAATCTTTGATATAATGATTCATAGAAGTGTGACGCATTTTCAGCACACATTTTTGGTTCCCACCATGGGGCAACCCACCTTTACATGCTGGTTTTTATTTTGTTTGGAACTAACCCCCTTGTGCAAATTTGCTTGGAGACTAAAACCATAGATTTTCAAAGATTTGATTTTATCTCTGAAACAACTTGGATTTTTAGTATGAATTTTTTTTGCAGGTTGGAGACATATATGAGAAGCTTCAATAAACAATTCATAATTTTTTTAGGTATTTTTTCATTTTTTTATAATTTTTTCTTTGTTTTTGATAAAAAAATTAATGTTCGGTGCAAATAAGCATATTTTTTGGAAATTTTTACATTTTTGGAAATTTATTTAAATTCTACAGGGGGTCTATTCTTTGTGTTTTAAATTTAGATCCAATAGCATAGCTCATTTGGTCAATTTATAAAAACTAGTCTATTTTGAAAAATGACACCCTAGGGCACAAATGAAAAGATATTTTTAAAATTTTGACATTTTTGGGAAGCTCTCTATTTTTTAACATTGGTCTCTTCTCTGCATTTAGGGTTTGGGATTTGAATTCATGTCATATAGGTCCAATCTTGTTGATTAGGTCAAAAATCAAATTAAAAAAAGGGCACTTAATGATTAGCTTGCACTTATTTTTCACATGGTTCAATGCATGATGTGAGTTGTCATTTGGATTATTTTATAGTTATTATTGATCCTAAAAATTGATTTTCAGATCTAACTCTAGGGTTTTCATAAGTTGAATATACATTGCATATCTTGTTTGCTTGTTTGTTTGTCTTGCTTGTTAGAGAGTTCGTGGCTTGCTTTCACGGAAAAGCTCAACAAAAGAAACAATAAGGTAAAATATACTAAGTGCGCTGCTTTGGAATTGAGGTATTTTGTTCCATCTCTATAACATTTGGATTTTGGAAATAAAAATGAACCTCTCATGTGTTTATCTTGAGTGTTTCTTGCTTTCATAGATAATATTTCCAATTTTTTCTCTAAAGAAATGAACCTAGATTTTCTTTCTTGCATATATGTTTCACACAGTAATTAGGCCCTATGAACACTATTTTTGGTGATCTTGAGGGAGTGGGCTTCATTCTCTTGTCTTACATGCAAAGCTCTTCTTGATGATAGATCCCCTTGTAGGTAGGGAAATATTTTTTATTATCTCACTTGGTTTGGTCTTCAACTTTTGACGGTACTTTCTCTCTTGAGATTGGTGGTCATTGTTGTTGATATACAAACCTTAGGTGAGGTAATTTCAAATTAATGGGTCAATTAATCTTGTTTTCTATGTCTAGGTTAGGTGAAGAGGCTAGAGGATTATGCTCTTTTCCCTTTTTGGAGTGTTAGAAACTTGGAACCCTTGAATCTGAACTAAGTCCCCATGTTGTCCATATTATGAGTCTTCCTTGTTAGAGAGGGTTAACTATAGTGGACACTCCCTTTATTGGGTAAACCACGTGGATGGAACATCAAGTGGTAATATTCATTTCTTCCATGGTAGCAACAACTGCTATATAAATGTCCTTGTAAAAGAAATCTCCATAGGTGTGGTCTCTTGTTGGGTTGTTAGATCTCCTCAGCAGCTCTTGAATGATTAAAATCTCAGACTGTGTCAAAACCTCGGTGCACCGGGATTGGATTTCACCCACTTGAGATATAAAAAGTTGCAGAGTTAACCATTACTATAAACCATAGTGCAACCAACTTTTTATTTTCTAGGACTATGTGCATGATTGCAAAATATTTTGAGAACATACACAAGTAGAATCTTTAGGAAGTAGAATACTATGACGCTATTCTTCTTCATGTGCAAGGTTGCTTTGTGCCTTGGTCATTATTTGAAGAAATTTGTTTTCTTGGACTCCCTGATTGCTTTCTTGTATTCCTGATTCATGATAAAATGTGTTAATGCATCTAGTTGGTCAATTAAAATGAACAAAAACTAAATTCTCAAGTTGAAAAACCAACTTTTTACAACTTGCTCAATTTGCTACCCTTTGATTTCTAATATTTCTTGGTCGATCTAGGTCAGATTAGGTCACTTACCCCACTATTAGAATCTTTTTTACAATTTGGATTCTTGTGTCTTAACCTCTTGAATTAGTAACTTTTGATTTCACAAGTGACTTTGTTTGGAGTTGGTAAGCTAGAAACTGTCCTTGTTGAAAAGATAAACCTTTATATTCTTTGATAACACACTTGGAGAGTTTTGGTAGTCTCTTTTCCATTCACTTTCATAAAAATTAAATTTTAATCAATATAAATTGGGTAAAACATCCTCTTGATCTATATGTGTTAGGGTATTCACCCAATTATTGGGCACTTCTGTGGAAATGTTGATTTATACCTCTTGAAAAATTATATCTTATCACCTCTTTTTGGAAAAGTTAATGCCTTAACTATCCTAGTTTTGTACCAAAATTTCTTAGGGTCATCCTATCAGCTAGTACCTTTTATTTCATGCCAGTTACAACAAGATATCAAGTAAATCAAGTAAAATGACCTCAAGTGGTCTTCAACCAATTTCCCTTAGTTCAAACTCGCCAAAAACGTAAGGGAAAAGAACCCATATTTGATCAATCACCTAGGAAAAAATCAGAGGTTTGGTTTGATTCCAAGAGTCACCTTAGTGAGTTGCATACCCTTTAGCATCTTCTCACTCAGATTTGGATATGATTTACACAATGACTCAACAAGAGAGGGAAGATATGGATAAACCTCTTTATGACATATTTGCAAAGCATAGAGATACTATTTCATATGGTGGTTCCTCTCATGACACTCAGCCAACTTCACCCCTTATCTCAACTAGATATCGAGATGCACACCAAAGAGATGAGAGAGCTAAGAGGAAAGCTTATCAGGATGAGTTACCACAATATGAGAACCAAGGAGTTGAACTTTATGACACTCATGTCAATGCAACCTATACCAAGAACTTGTTTATAAATTCAAGACCAAGTTCATTGCTCAAAACATCTTCAAGATACATGAGTCAGACACTTAAGAGGATTGAGCATGAAAAGAAAGCCTTCCTAGATGAACAAGCTAAAAAGGAAGAGAAATTTAGACTCCTAGAGTTGGAGAGACAAACTTTGGTGGAATGGAAAAGAAATCATTCCAAGAGGAGCAAGATAGGATCTTGGCTCAACAACTTAATGATCAATTTAACAACATGCGTGTTAGTGGTGGAAACAACTCTCCTCCATCCACTCCTCCTATGACTCCATGAAGTGGAAGACATTCAAGAACACCATCATGATCTCCTAGCCCTAGATGAAGAAGGGATTCAAGACATGATCCTTATAGGAGACGAACATCTCCTAGGAACTCAAAACAACCTTCACAACGTGCTCATCATGGTTCACAATATGGGGGTCGTATCTCAAGTTTTGATCTCACCTCCCAAGACTTTGTGAAAATGCAACAAGAGCCACTTTTCCAATAGTATGTTGAGAAATTTTTGGATCAAAACAAAGACAAGTTCCTAGAGAGTTTAATCAACAAGGGTGCTAGAGTCCCCTACAACTTTGATGTGGATAAAAAGATTAAAAAACAAGGTCCATCTCAAGAAAAGGAGATCAAACAAATTAAGAGCATGATGGAAAAGATGTTAGCACCCATGAATTCATTCTCACTAGATTCAATTTTTCCTAATACTTTTGACAAGAGTTTTAACATGAAGGACTTCCCTAGGAAGGTTGAGATCCCTCAATATGATAAATATGATGGGAATGGAGATCCACATGATCACGTGCACCAATTTTATACAACAAGTTTTGAGTTCCATCAATATGAATCGTACCTCATGAGATTGTTCCCAAGGAATCTTAAGGGTCAAGCAATGGAATGGTTCACCAACATAACTCCTCCTGTTAAGACTTTCAAAGAGCTTGTCCACAGATTTGTTCAACACTTTGCATACAACCTTTCAAGATCTATCATCATGTTGGACTTATGCAATTTAAAGCAAAATCAAGGGGAATCCTTTGTCACTTTCTTGCAAAGGTGGAGAAGACAATGCTCTCGCTACTCTAGAACCATTCCTAAAAAATGAAAAGATTGAAATCCTTGTTAGCAACTTGATTCCATAAATGTGGTACGAAGTTAGGAAGATGGTTTTTGATTCCTTTGACACCATGGTTGAAACCGCATGTAGGATTGAGGATGTTTCGAAAGAACAAGGAATTTTGACCAAACATGGAGACAAAAACAAAAATGGTCAAAATAAAAACTCCAATAAGGATAAAGGAAAGAATTCACACTAGAATAGGAACAAACAAGTGGTCAATGATGGAGTTGTCGACTCCTCTCAACCAAAAAATCAAATTGTGCTCCACTTGTCTAGTGATGTTCAAGCCATGAAGCTCAATACATCTAATCAACAAGATAGCAAGATGAGATACCAAGATAGGGCTAAGAAAGAAAGACGTTAATTTTCAAATCTTGGTGATTCATATGAGGATGTCTTGAAAATACTTATTTCCAAAAAACCTTGCACATCCTAAAGATCCTACAAAACATTATATACCTAATGTTAAGCAACATTAATGGGATGAAAAAGCCTTTTGCAAGTTTCATAATGGTATTGGACATGACATTGAAAACTTTAGGAAACTCAAGAATATTATTCAAGATCTCATTGAGAGAGGAAAAGTTAAGATAGATGGATTGGACACCAATGTTGATCATGTTGGAGATTTACTTCTGGTAGCTAGTTGATTGTATGTTTGTCATTGATGACAACATATAATATATAGTAGTGTTCTGTATGTACTTATCAGAATGATGCTATTAAGACTTGCATAGTTATATTAATGTTTTAGACATGATTTGTATGCTTTGTTCATACACACAGACTCAGATATGAATTTTCAGTTGAGTTGTGTAATTCTGTTAATGGCAGTTACAGTTTCTGAAGTTTATCTGTACAGAGCAAACATATTAGCATTGGTTCTTGAGTTTCACCTATCTTCAAGATACACGTGTTTATATTCATGATTAGTTATGAGTTAACCATTTTTGGTTAAGAGTGCTTGTCATGTTTCATCTGGGTCGTGTTGTTTGAGATAATTTGGTGGAGCCGACTCAGTGAAGCATCAAGTTTGTTCAGTTTGTGTTGTGCGATCTTAATCATTATTGTGTGCTTAGTTAAGCTGACAAGGAATTTCTAGTTGAAGTGTTTCCCACAGTTTTCATGACCTTATACTTTGAGGAAGATACTTATAGTAGTTCATTTGTGAATACTAAGTGTGAATGATAAGAAAAGAGACAAAAAAAAGTATAGAGTAGAATATGATCAGTTATGTTTCATTCATCAAGGATCTATGTGAAGAAGCAGTGGAAGATTATGTTACATTGGAACTGATCAAGAAATAAAGTCTACTCTATAGTTCATCATCAGATATAGTGCATATTTTTTATACAGAAGGTTGTAGCCTTCACCATTGAAGAAGTGACCTTTTGGACAATGATTCCTCACCCTTAATAGGGTTATTTGTAAAAGACTCCTAATAGGGTAAGACCCTTAACCAGGTCACTATACTTATTGCATTGTAAAGAACAACTCTTAATAGGGTTGCAAGATCTTCTAACAAGGATTATTATAAACAAGTATAGTTCATTGTGGGTGCTAATTCCCACTGGGGTTTTTACCATTTGGTTTCCCCATAACCAAATTGTGGTGTTGTCCATTTTGTTATCTAAATGTACATTTACTTTATAGTATTCTAGAATTAATAGGAGAAAATAATTAAATTAGATGATAACTGATTCACCCCCCCCCCTCTCAGTTATCCTTTGGGACTATTCTAACAATTGGTATCAGAGCCAAGTGCCTTGAAGAGAAAGCCTAACAGCTTAAGGTAGATCAGATGGCATACTTCAGAAAAGAGAGTCCTAAGTTCAATGGAGAGAATTATCTGCATTGGAAGAACAAAATGATAACACATCTAAAGTGTGTTGGTTTTGAGATCTTTGAGATAGCCACACAAGAAGTTTCTATTCCCTCTCTAAAAGACCTTGCAAAAGATGATGCTACTAGTAAACAAAAGGATACATTCATAGCTAATGCAATTCCCAAAGAATCCCTTATAAGTGCACTATCTGACAGTGAATTCTCTAAGATCAAGAAAGTCGACAAGGCATACACAATATGGAAGTATTTAGAAGACATGTTTGAAGGAGATATCCAAGAAAAGAATGCACACAGGAAGACATGGAAAAATAAATACAACAATCTTGACATGTTACCTAAAGAAAACATTAGAGCCTATAATTAGAGAATAAATGAAGCATTTTCTGGAATCAGAAACAATGGTGGAGAAATTTTAGAAGAAGACATAATGGACAAGTTGATGACTACATTGACAGTAGACTATGAGAGAAAGATCAATATTCTAGATGAAACCATGCAATTTTTAAAGGAATTCAAGAGAGAGACTTTGATCAGTAAAATATCTGCATTTGAGATATCAAGATTGAAGACTGAACCCAAAAGTGAAATAGCCTTCAAAGCATCAATACATGGTAAGAAAACTTTATGCATTTCTAATGAGAAAGAACAAGTTGATGAAGAACTAGAAGAAATTATTTCCATGATTGCTAAAAGAGAAAAGAAAGGAAAAGGAAAGTATGAAGGACAACTTCCATTCAAATGTTTTTCATGCAACAAGATTGGTCACTTTGCATCCAAGTGTCCCACAAGAGTCAAGAAGTTCAGATCTGACTACAAACCTAAATTCAAAAAGGAATGCTACCATGCTGAAAAAGGTGTAACGGATGACGATTCAAGAAAGGATGAAATTGGATTTGTTTCCCTTAAAGACATGGAAAAATTGCTTGAGGAAATGGACATTGAAGATGAAAAGGAAGCACAGGAGTTAGCCCTAATTTCCAAAGTAGACATCAGAACTGATTGGATCATTGACAGCAAATGCTCTCACCACATGACCGGTGATAAAGATAGATTTGTTCATCTGGACAAGTACAAAGGTGGTATGGTTAGATTTGGAGATAACACTCCTAAACCTATCATAGGCAGAGGATATATCACCCTATATGGAGAGATCAAGACAAATGATGCTCTGTATGTTGATGGATTAAATCACAACTTACTAAGTGTTGGATAGCTACTTGAAAAAGGTTATCATTTGGAATTCAATGAAAACAAATGCATTATTAACAAAAAAGAAGGAGACATGATTGCATCAGGCTCAAAAATAAAAGGTAATGTTTTTCATCTCAATTCAAATGTAAGTTGTTTTTTTCCAAAAGTGGATGACAGTTTCTTATGGCATAAGAGACTCTATCATATCAATTTTGACAATATAGTAAAGATAAGGAATGTCAAGGAAGTTAGAGACCTTCCAAGTATTTCAAGACTAGTTGACACAATGTGCAGGGAATGTGTTATGGGAAAGCATGTAAGGAGCTCTTTCAGAAGAAAATATAACTTAGCTAAAAAAAAATTAGACCTAGTGTGTACTGATTTATGTGGTCCTACTCAAACAAGATCATACTATGGAGAAAGGTATTTCATTTTGTTTTTTGATGATTTTTCAAGGATGATGTGGGTTGCGTTCTTAAACAAGAAGTCTGAATCCTTTGAGAAATTCAAAATATTCAAAGCTAAGGTTGAGAATGAATCTAGAATAAAATTAAAATGTCTAAGATCAGATAGAGGAGGAGAATTCACCTATGACCAGTTTTATGAGTATTGCAAAGAACATGGGATCAAAAGACAGTTGAGCACTCCTAGAACCCCTCAACAGAATGGGATTGAAAAAAGAAGGAACCAGATCATACTTGATAAAATGCGCACTATGATGATTGAAGGAAAAGTTACGCACACCTTTTTGAGAGATGTAGTCAATACAACAGTCTATACTATCAATAGAACACAACTAAGGCCAGGCATAGATAAGACACCTTACAAACTTTGGTTTGGTAATGTACATACAGTAAAATACTTCAAAATCTTTGGCAGCAAGTGCTACATCAAGAGAGATGTTGGTGTTGGTAAGTTTGTTACTAGAAGCGATGAAGGTATTTTCCTTGGTTAATCTACTAAAATCAAAGCATAGAGATGTTTTAATTTGAGATTAAAGAAGATAATTGAAAGCACTCATGTAAAGATTGATGAGAAGTTCATGGTTCAAGAGAGGTACTATGAATATGCACCTATAATTGAGGATGAACTGAGGCCTAGCAGTAAAGACATTGCTATTGAAGAGATCTATGATTGCATTGATGTATCATGTAATGAACCTAAATCAAGAAAAGAAGTATCATAGATTAAAAATGAGGATGTCACACCAAAATTTCCAAAATTCACATATAGATACCATTCAAAAGATGATATCATTGGAGATCAGAGCAGTATTGTTTTGACTAGATCTAAAGCAAAAATTTTAATGGATGAAGTTGTATGTTTACTTTCATAGATTGAAATTTTAGGTGTTGAAGATGCTTGCAAGGATTTTGATTTGCAAAAAGAAATGGAAGAAGAATGAGAAAAAATAATCAAATATGATACATGGGAATTGGTTCCTAGACCTAGTGACAAAAATGTGATTGGAACAAATTGGGTATTTAGGAATAAGATGAATGAAGATGGTATAGTGGTCAGAAACAAAGCAAGAATGGTGTGTAAACAATATGCACAAAGGGAAGGAATAGATTACACTGACATATTTGCCCCTATGAGTAGAATAGCAGCCATTAAGTTAATCTTGGCCTAAGCAACATTAAAAAACTTTAAAGTATACCAAATGGATGTCAAATCAGCCTTTCTGAATGGTGACTTGAAGGAAGAAGTCTACATAGAACATCCTAAAGGATTTAATCTATTAGATAAATGAGACATGGTATGCAGATTGAAGAAAGCACTCTATGGACTTAAACAGGCCCCAAGAGCTTGGTATGAGAGACTAGATGGTTATCATACCAAGATTGGTTTAGAGAAAGGAGCAACAAATTGTAACTTATTCATAAGAGAGACACCTGATGGAGTATTACTTGTTGCCATATATGTTGATGGCATTATCTTTGGAGGTAATGACAAGCTTAGTGAAGAATTTGCAAAAGAAATGCAGAATGAATTTGAAATGAGCATGATTGGTCCTATAAAATAATTTTTGGGATTGAATGTAAAGCAGACAGATAAATGAATATTCATAAATCAGTCCAAATATGTGAAGGAAATATTGAAGACTTTCAATATAGAAGACAGTAAGATAGTATGCAGTCCTATGATAACAGGAAGCAAGCTTTATAAAGAGGATGATTCCACAATAGTTGACAAGACATTATACAAGTCTATGATTTGAAAACTTATATATCTTACTCAATCTAGACCAGACATATCTAATGTAGTTGGCATTGTTGGTAGATTTGTAGCTGAACCCAAGCAAAATCACCTAATGGAAATAAAGAAAATATTTAGATATCTAAAGGGAACTATAGACTATGGTTTATGGTATCCTAAATTAGAGAATGTACAACTTCATGTATATACAGATGTAAATTGGGTAGGTTTTATTGATGAAAGGAAGAATACTTCAAGAGGAGCATTATTTCTTGGAGATAGGTTGGTTTCTTGGATAAGCAAGAAGTAGAATTGTATCTCTCAGTCAACATCAGAAGCTAAATACATTGCAACAATATTGAATTGTTCAACAATGGTTTGGATTAAGCAGATGGTTAAAGGTTTTGGTATTCAGGTTGATTATCCTATTGTTATTCATTGTGATAACACTAGCACTATCAACATGTCCAAGAACCCTATGATGCATGCAAAGACAAAACACATTGAGATCAAATACCATTTTCTTAGAGAAAATGTTGCAGACAAAGAAGTAAAATTGGACTATGTGAGCACTAAAGAATAGTTATCAGATAATTTCACAAAGCCTTTATCAAAAGATACTTTTGAGTATCTCAAGGATAAGTTGGGATTAATTCTATTTAAGGAGTCTAATTAGATAAAGCATCAAGTACATCAGTCCATGGTGACTGATGAATGGTTGACTACTCTATTTATGGAGTAGTACCTATGCCTAATTGTTTATGGTGCCCTTTGCCATTGATGTCAAAGGGGGAGTATATAGTAAGGGGGAGAATATACTCTAGAGGAGTATATAATCATGTAATTTAAAAACATAGACAAAGGAGCTGCAGTAGTGTAGAGGAATATTTGATGAGGATATTGAGAAGATTGTAAGAAGAAAGAGGACACCGTGTGCTGAAGATGTTTTTAATATCATATGTTGCCATCAATGTCAAAGGGGGAGATTGTTGGAGATTTACTTCTGGAAGCTAGTTGATTGTATGTTTGTCATTGATGACAACATATAATTTACAGCAGTGTTCTATATGTACTTATCAGAATGATGCTATTAAGCCTTGCACAGTTATATTCATGTTTTAGACATGCTTCTGATGCTTTGTTCATACACGTAGTCTCAGATATGAATTTTCAGTTGAGTTGTGTAATTTTGTTAATGGCAGTTATAGCTTTTGAAGTTTATCTATACAAAGCTGACGTATTAGCATTGGTTCTTGAGTTTTTCCTATCTTCAAGATATGCATGTTTATATTCATGACTAGTTATTAGTTAACCATTTTTGGTTAAGAGCACTTGTCATTTTTCATCTAGATCGTGATGTTTGAGATAATTTGGTGGAGCTGACTTAGTGAAGCATCGCGTCTGTTCAGTTCATGTTGTGCAATCTTAATCCTGATTGCATGCTTAGTTAAGCTGAAAAGGAAGTTGATGAAGTGTTTCCCACAGCCGTCGTGACCTTATACTTTGAAGAAGATACTTATAGTAGTTCATTTGTGAACGCTAAGTGTGAATGATAATAAAAGAGATAGAAAAAATACAGAGCAGAATATCAGTTATGTTTCATTCATCAAGGATCTATGTGAAGAAGTAGTGGAAGATTACATTACATTGGAACTGATCAAGACAGTAGGTCTACTCTACAGTTCATCATCAGATATAGTGCATATCTAGTCTATAAAAGGTTGTAGTCTTCACCATTGAAGCAATGAGCTTTTGGATAGTGAGTCCTCACCCTTAACAGGGATATTTGTAAAAGACTACTAACAAGGTCATACCCTTAACTAGGTCACTATACTTATTGCATTGTAAAGAACAACTCCTAATAGGGTTGCAAGATCTTCTAACAAGGATTATTATAAACAAGTATAGTTAATTATGGGTGCTAATTCCCACCAGAGTTTTTACCATTTGGTTTCCCCGTAACCAAATTGTGGTGTTTTCTAATGTGTTATCTGAATGTGCATTTACTTTATTGTATTTTGGAATTAATAAGAGAAAAGAATTAAATTAGCTGATAATTGATTCACCCCGCCCCCCTCTCAGTTATCCTTTGGGAATATTCTAACAAATCATAAAGCATTCAAAGAACCATTTCCCAAGTATGAAAAGGGGGAAACCTCTAAATCTAAGAATGGAAAAGTTGAGATCAATTATACTTACACAGATGCAGAGAATACTATCAACATGCTGGAATTTGTAGAAGAGAATGTCAATATGATGAGGGGTAAAGATACCTATGGTTATGATCTAGATGTGGACTCTCTTCCTCTCTTTGATGAAGAACCCATCTTGGTGATAAGGGGTCCCAAATCTAGAGTGTCATCCCAAGCCCTCAATGATGTCACATGAAGTCAAGGTCCCATTGTCATTAGAGGACCCAATTTGAGTCAATTAAGTAAACCTAAGCAAGTGGCATCCAAGAATGTCACCTTAAAACCAACAGTTAATCCTAAGTCAAATTATAGTCTTGTTGAACATTTGCAAAGAACCCCAGCTTAGATTTCAATATTTGAGCTCTTAGAGTTGTCTCTGAGACACAAGCAATTTCTTGAGGATGCTTTGCGCATGACAAACGTCCCCAAAAAATTAGATGTTGATCAATTCTAGAACATGGTTAACCATATTGATATCCCTTATTACCTTACATTTTCAAAGGATGATGATAAAGATTTGAGCCACCCACATAATTTCGCTCTTCATATTGAGGTCATGATCCACAAAAGCCATGTTAGGTGCATTTTAATAGATGGTGGTGTTGGGCTTAATATTTGTTCCTGTAATCTTTTGAAAGAGTTGGGTTATTATGAAAAAGTCATAGATACCAAGAAAAGGATCACCATCAAAGCCTATGATGAGGCGGAAAGAAGTTCCAAGGGGTTGGTTCTCATTCCGGTTAGGATTGGCCCTATTAAAAAAGATATTTTATTTGAAATATTTGATGTTATTCCCCTTGCATATAATATCTTACTTGGTAGACCGTGGATTCATGATACGCAAGTAGTGTTTTCTACCTATCATTAGTGTGTTAAGTTCCCCTACAATGGAATAGAGGTTTGTATACCTGGGGATAAAACTTTATCTGTTAATTCCATTTCAGCAGGAACTCATGTTGTTGGAAAGTTGACTTCCTGAGGAAGCATGACTTATTTTGTGTTGTCAATCATGGCAACAAAGTCATACCTAAGTTCTGTCATGAAAGGAAAATGACTAAGTGTGAAAACAGAGCAAACAGACACATATAGAGATCAGCACATCAGTGCAAGTGTTAGAGATCACACCAGAGCATGCATGCTTAGGTATATACTCTATGGTGTATATACATGCTAGATCCAAAAGTGCAGAGTTTGGAACATCAGTACGGAGAAGTTACAGGAAGATTAGTAAACCTGCAGTCCAGGAAATAGAACATGGAATCCGACTATAGTTTTGATCAGCGTGAATGATTTTATAATGTAATGGCTAAGAACCTTTAGTTATAGGTTTGTAATAATGTAATTAATGTTGTAGTAAACATGCTTAGGCTGACTTGTTCAGAAGTGTTGTATATTTTTTTTTTAGGGATGACTAGTGATTTGTTTTGGGTCGCGCCTATTCGGATTTGAAGATATAAGTATGTAATGTAAAGATATGTTACAAGAGTCGATTATGATGTAATTATAAGTTATAGAGGAATAGTATAATGAATTTAGAAGATGATATATCTCTTTAAAGGAGTAAGAGCATCTGCGCATACACAGAACTGATCAGACAGCAGTGTCATTACAATAGTTCATTTTTGATATAGTGCATATCAACATTCAGAGGGTTGTAGCCTTCATATTATTGGGTAGTGAGCCTAGGAAGTGAGCCATACACCCCTAATAGGGTTATTGTAAAAGACTCCTAATTGGGTTAGACCTTTAACCAGGTCATTGTACTTAATTTGTAAAGACTACTTCTAACAGGGCAAAGGAACTTTAACAGGTTCATTATACCTAGTACAATATTTTGTGGGTACTAATCCCCACCAAAGTTTTCCTCTGATCAAGGTTCTCCATAATCATATCATGTGTTATGTTTATTTGGATGCACATTTGATATATGTTTAATTGGCTAAAATATAATTAATAGATAAACATTGATTCACCCCCCCCCCCCCTCNTCCCCCCCCCCCCCCCTCTCAGTGTTTCTAACACATGTTCCCCTCAATAGAGAAGTAGATGATTTTGATGCAACCTTAGCTAAATGTAAAGACAAGCTTAAGTCAATAGACCTTGGCATAGGGGATATCAACTCAAATCCCTCAAAACACTAACATTTTTGCCTAGGTCTTATGGCAAGCCTTCACAAGAAAATAAACCTTCCTCTTCAGTTATGACTTTATTTGGCACATTTGTAGAATCATCAGTTCCTATCCAAGATGAGAAAGAAGAGATGTTTGTTAGAGACTAGATCTATAGAGAAGAGAAATACATGCACAATGATAACTTCTCTCCCTCTCCTAAGGCATATGGAAGAGGGTATACTTTTGTCAAACATATGGGCTATCCTGGACATCGTCCTCTTAATCACAGATTGGATTCTAGAGCCGAATCTCTTGATCATGCTCTTTTTGGATGCAAATCTAAGAAGCCGGTTGTCCTAGGATTTTCAAATCACAATAATAACTCTACTCCTATCCTTGATAAGTTAGATAGTGAAGATGAACCACAATACATACCTAATTTGACAAATCAACAAGACATGTGTGAAGATTGGGTCCCTTCCACTAATGTTCTTTGGGGAGATTCGGATGTTCCAGTCGCCCATGTGTCAGTTGCAACTTTAGAAAAGGAATTAGATATACTAGATCCTTTCAAAGAAAATCAACGAAATAATCTTGTTCATTTCATGGAAAGAGAAGGTGCTACCCTTGATGACACTAGACCTTCCACATCATGATGTCCCAAACCTTCAAGGTGTAAATATCCTAGTTGCAGTTCAGACACAAGTTCATATGAGTATGAATGGGACTCCTTCTCAGAGTCTTCCATAGTTGATACAGATATTGATGTTATTCAGACTTATATTTCTCAACCTGAGGTAGCCAACAAGTCACATGTAGGATTAGAGGATTTGAGCCCTCATGTTTCCTTAGTGGATGATTCTTCACTTGTTAGGATGAATCATGTTTTGGGTATCTTAGAAGGATACTTGATGAACTCTGAATCTTCAATCAACAACAATAATATCATTCACATTTATAACCTTAAACTAGTCATTGACTTACCCCTTGTTCATCCTGATCTCATCGATTGGTCCCAATGCTATCAAGAACCTGATCTCTTAAAATTTCAAAATGATTATGAGATAGCCTGTTACCTAGATGCCATTGAACCCATAGTCTCTTCCACCAGTGAAATTGACTACCAACATGATAGAGCCAGACATAAAGTACCTTAGTCACAAGATAAAAAGAAAAGAAAATAAAAAGAATAGGAGTTTTGATGGCGAAAACCACTGTGTGGCGGTGTCACAACTGAAAAAAGTAAAAAGAAATGACATATCCAAGGGTGAAAACCTCTCTGAGATGCCTAAGGAGGAGGTACTTGATCATCTCCCTAGCTACTTTCAAGATCAATCTTTAGTTCTTATTGAACCAACATAAGCAGTCAATTTGGGTACAGATGAGGCTCCACAAATAGTACACTTGGCTGAATCCTTATCACCACAAGAAAAAGAAGCTTACACTAAGTTCTTACAAAAAAATAAGATCAACTTTGTTGTTGAATATGAAGCTTTAACAAATGGAATTAAGATGGCCATAGAATGGAGAATCACAAAGTTACACATCTATGGGGATTCACAGCTGATAATCAACCAAGTTAATGATGAATATCAAACAAAACATGAGAAAAAGATACCTTACAAGAAAATGGTTGATTCCTTGAAACACTACACAGTTGTCACATTTTAGCAAATCCCTAGAGTAGAAAACAAAGTAGCTGATGCTATGGCTACACTTGCTTCACTCCTTCAGTTAGAGCAAGATGAATTTAGCTTTGAATTCCTGGTGGAAGAGCTACATTACCCTATCTATTTCTCCCAAGAAAGCCATGTCATTTGTACCCTTGTTGGTCATGAGTCATCCCGTTATGGTTCCATTTACTCATACCTTTGTGATAGCATTATACCTAAAACCTTTAGCCGATCTAAACACAGAAACCTTACCCAAAATGCCTCTCTCCATTCTCTTATTTCTAGTGATTTGTATAGGAGGGTCTAGATGGAACACTTCTTAGATGCTTAGAAAAGGAATAATTTGACCAAATGTTAGTTGAAATTCATGAGGGCATCTGTGGGGGAAATTCCAATGGTTTTTCCATGGCCCGAAGGTTGCTAGGGTGGGGTACTATTGGCCTACGATGCAGATTGATGTAGTAGCTTTTGCAAAGCCATGTGAAAAGTGTCAAAAACATGGTAACCTAATACATGCTCCAGGTAGGGAGCTCATTCCTTCTACATCTCATTAGCCATTTTAGCATCGGTCCTTTGATCTTGTTGGGAAGATTCATCCAAACTCATCAGGTGGACACACGTTTATTATCACTGCTACTGATTACTTCACTAAATGGGTAGAAGCTATCCCACTTTCTGTTGCCTCAGGAAAGATAGTCTCTTTGTTCATTCTGAACCATATCATTTTTCGATATGGAGTTCCTTCTCAGATTATCACTGACAACAGAGGTCAGTTCAAAAATAAGGACCTTAAATAACTCTGCAAGAAATTTGAGATTAAACAACATTGGTCCTCCATTTACTTCCCGCAAGGAAATGGTCAAGTAGAGGCATCAAATAAAACCATTCTTAAAATATTATATATAACAGACTGTAAGAATGGTAGAGATTGGCACTTAAAGATAAATCTAGCTTTGTGGGCCTATAGAACAAGTATTCGTACTCCTACTAGGGCTACTCATTTTGCCCTTGCATATGGCGCTAAATTAGTGTTACCTTTGGAGGTTGTGATTCCTTCACTTAGAGTTTCCCTCAAAGGTCTAGCTACAAATGAAGACTACTGTACCATGAGATTTACAGAGTTAGAACTTCTAGATGAGAAATGTAAAGCATCATTTCACCATATGAGGGTTTATCAAAAGTGCATGTCCAAAGTGTTCAACAAAAAGGTTCACCCTAGAGAATTCCAAGTGGGAGATCTTGTCCAACGTGAAAATCCCAAGAATCAATAGCATAGAGATAAAAAGGGAAAATTTGAACCTAATTGGCTTGGACCTTACATCATTACAACAACTTTTGGGTCAGGTTCTTATTTACTGTCTACAACAGAGGGAGAGAAGCTCCCTGATCCTATCAATGTCTTGCACCTAAAGAAGTTCTATCCATGATGCCCATTTTGTCTTGGGGCATCCTTTGTACATAATTATTGATTCTGAAAAAATCCAAAAGATTGGAAAATCTCCTTAAAAAATGATCATCTTAGTGAAAACCTAGCAATAGGCACTTTGGTGTATCTTCAAAAAAATTATATATTCCAAAAATATAAAAAATAAAAAAATTCAAAGATTCAAAAAAAAAAAAAAAGTGCCTTGGTGAAAACCTAGAAATAGGCGGCTTGGTAGAAAAAATTCATAAAAATTTATAAAAAGTCCTAAAAAAAAGAAGAAAAAAATGAAAAAAATGGAAGAGGAAAAATTGTAATAAAATCCAAGTGGTGAAAACCTAGAAACAGGCGCTACTTGAGGCCTTCGCACCCCTATTTCTCAACGCATGTCCTCGACACTTAGCCTTTCTCCATCATGCCTTGTCCTTATTGCCCTGGTCTAGAATTAGTCTTTGTCTTTGTCTATGGGGCATAACTATGTTAGCTTTGGTCTCTTGGATTGATTAGTCTTTAGGACACCTCAGAAACGGTGTTTTTCAACATCACCCCAACTATATTTTTTAATACAATCCCTGATATCGAGTGTTTTCTAACACTTATCAGTTTGGTCTTCCTAGTTTTGTCATGTGATCTTTCCTGCTTGCAAGCATTCAATCCTTATCCTCAGAACACAGTATGAGTTAACACACTTAAATTTTTAAACACAACACTTAATGCTTGAGCTATGTCATGATATTTTCTTTGTGTGCTGATTGTTATTGATTTTCGTTGAGTATTCTTGTCTAATAAGTCTCTGTAGGATGCCTAGCTAGAGGACTTGGGGCATGGAACATGTTTTATTTTGTTTCCTACTTTATGCTTCACTATTTTTGCACAACCGTTCTGCTGGTCATCCTAGCCTCTATGCCTTGATGCGAGTGTGGTTTTGCTATATTAAATTGGGTAAGCTAACATCATAGTCATCTTCACCTTTTTGTATTTTATGCTTATGTTAGAATCTTTCCACATTCCAATCCAATATAAATCACATTCATAACTTAATAGTTGCACTTGTGACTAGTGATGATTGTGTGATTTTTCGATGTCCGTTAATAGTGGCCCAATGATGAAAATAAGCTCCTTAACATTCTCTAGTGAATGATGAACATAAAGTCATATGTTACAGTTCCTCTATGCAAGTACACCTTTGCATTTTCATGTAGCTTGCATTGTTAGACCTCATGTTAGTTTGCATTTTTAGGTAGCATTATGAGTTTGTGAGGGTTTTCCATTATCGTTCTTGTGGACTTTTAATCAACTTTGATCATGTTTTGATCTTCATTTCCTTATCTTCTTTCATGATCTCAATCAAATTTTTCTATCTTAAATAGTTGATTGATTTTGGGACATTGTCTTTCTTAAGGAAAATTCTCTTTTTTCCCTTCATTTCTTTCCTCCTCTTCCAAAATTATATCTTCCATTCACTTTCACCCAACTTCTTTTCTTCTAATTCAACCTTGGGGAATAATATTTCATGCTTGATGATCTACCTTGGTTCTTTGATCCTTATATCTTTCATCTTACATCAAGAAACTTATCTTTAGTTCAATTTCATCAAATTTATCAATTTGTTGTTTCTCCTCTATCTCATTTTGATTTCGATCACAAGGGGGCAGTACCTATCAAACTTCAATCCTTAATTCAACTTTATCAATCCTATCAATTTCTCTACTTGGGGCAACCGTGCTTGAGATTCTTATATTGGACATGTCAATTACCTATTTACAGGGGTGTTGACCTTGTCTTTTTCAATTGGCTTATCTTTGTCCTGATGTGTTCCCATCAAGATCGCACATCTGGGTTGTTTTGTGATCCCAAATCGATCTCACACTTCAAATCCATTCTTTGACTACATGTGTTCCCATAAAGATCTCACATTAGTCAAAGAGGGGCAAATGTATGCACCCTAAAATGGTCGCCTAGACTATGGGCCCCCATTTATCAATTTATCAAATTCTTGAATCAATGCTTTGCAACATTTTCAATTCAAATCAATTTCCTTGATCAAATCATAATTAATTCAATTATTTCAATATTTCCTAAGGTTTGATCATTTCATCAATTATCTTATTTAATTAAAAGAAAACAATTCCTTTTCATTAAATAAAATAATCTTATTTAATTAAAATTTATTTTAATTAAATAATCTTATCTTATTTAATTAAAATCTCTCTTAATTAAATAATATTATCTCATTGAATTAAAATATCCCTTTTAATTAAATAAAATAATCTTGTTTAATTAAAAGAAAATCCCTCTTTTAATTAAATAGAACCCCCACTTAAATCCCTCTTTGTGTTGAAAAAGGAAATAAATTAAATAAAAATAAACAAAAATTCCTTTTTCTCTACACATATGCCTAAGTGGTGGGCTTTTTTCCTCTTAATCATAGCCTTTGATTTTGCCTTTTGAAGATATGAGCATATGGATCAACCAAGATTTAATCTCCACCATTGCT
>MU218911.1:229706-257696 GCA_018584345.1 Thuja plicata | reverse complement strand
TTCCTTTTTCTCTACACATATGCCTAAGTGGTGGGCTTTTTTCCTCTTAATCATAGCCTTTGATTTTGCCTTTTGAAGATATGAGCATATGGATCAACCAAGATTTAATCTCCACCATTGCTCATTTCTTTTTGCCTCTTAATCTCCACTGTCCATTTCTCTTTATAAGGAAAACCCCTCCTTGTCATTTGGATAATCAATGATTAATATTCAATAATGAACAATTGATAATCATGAAATCAATCATCTTTTTCATGTTATTGTTATGCTGCAGGTTTGGAGAGCAATTTTGGAGGAGATTTTGAGCACTTGAGCTTGTATATTGCAACTTCTCTCTTCTTGTCTTCTTCTTTCATGCCCCATGGAAATCCATTTAGATTAATTTGGCACTTGCATGTTAGATTAGATTCATGTTTCCTTTCATAGATTAATCTTGCATTTGTATTTCCTTTCATAGAATAATCATGCATTGTTATCATATAGATTAATTTCTTTTCTTGCATTGTTATCATATAGAATAGATTTCATTTGCATGCATACTTGATGATCATGGAGACTAGCACTCTCGCTTTTCCTCTTTGAATCTCTTATTTTATGGTGTACTTGCATGGGCACAAACTAGGTCAATCTGAGGGCCTCCATTATAAACCCTTGCACTCATGGAATAGAGAGCTATGAGTCACCATTCAAGATCTCATTCTTCAACAATCTTGGATATAATGATTCATAGAAGTGTGACACATTTTTATCACACACTATCCATCAAATCAATACTGAATGCGTCAAAATTCTCTAGTTCATCCCAGACAACATTTATGTATTGTTTCAATCTCTGATTTTTTGAGGCATACTTGGATCTAATTTGAGACACTACCAATTTAGAATCTCCAATCATTCTGAGACATCTAATTCTATGCCTTGAATCCAATCTTAAACCTATTAAAAAAGCTTCATACTATGAAGAATTATTGGTACATGCAAATAATAGTGTGAATGACAATTTGAATGTTTTACTAGGGGGAGATATAAATAAAAATATAGCACCAGCTCCCTCCCTAGAACTAGCACCATCAAAATACATAACCCATAAATTATTATTTTTTGATAAATTAATTTCATCCTCAGATAACAACATAGGTTGAAACTTTCCTTAAACCTCTTTGTCTTGCACTTGGAAAGATCCCATATTAGTGTTTAGAAAAAAATCATGTTATCATCTTCTTCTTCCTCAATCATGTGTGGAGTTCTGGTTTCTCTGGACACTAATATTTTTACCACCAATATTAAATGTACCAAAATATAGATCACATTGAATACTACCCCATTTAAGCACTCCATTTTCTTGATAACAACATTCCATATTGAGGGGGAATGTCCATAACTAGAACACTCATTGTTAGTACTTTATCATGGTATGCAACCATCTTATAAGGCAAGGATTTGATAGTACCAATAACAGGCAGTTCTCTAAAATCTATGGCCTGGAATCTCCCATGTGGTGTATCCACCTTTAATCCCATTTAACTCATTACCTTAGTAGGCATGACAATATTAGATGCTCTAGAATCTATCATACAATTCTTTAACATCTTTCCATTTATGACTAAAGTTGGGAAAAAGAGATCCATAGTCCTCAAAGAAGTATTAACAACATGTATCCAGGTAAATTTGAGGAATCTTTCAAACAAGTTCATCAGAATCCTTTGGTTTATTTACAAATTTGTCATGTGGATCTATCATTTTCTTATTCTCTTCTGGTCTAAGAATCTTTGTAGAACTAACACCATTTACCCATTTTAAAGCTTACTCCTTGTGTACATCGATTCTCATCATTTCCAATAAAGGAACCTTGACAGTAATTTGGAACAGGAGTTGCCCCATATCAATAGGGGTATATTTCATATCAAAGACATCTTTCTTTTCATTTACATAGTTTTCATCCTCAACTTGAGGAGCCAATTTGGGCTCATCCTTATTTTGTTGTTTACTTTCCTTTTGGGGAAGAGAAACAAGATTTTATGGAGTTTCTATCTTGTCTTTGTACACAATATTTGGACCAGTATGCTATTTTATTTTTTAACCAAAACTTTCTTGGCACCCTCAGCCTGTTTTTCTTTTTCTCCTAGCTATTTGGTAATTATTTGGTTTCTTTAATAAAAATACTTGCAGGTTTTCCAACTGTAGTCTCAACTCTTCTATTTCTTAAGTTATAGTTACCCCTTGCTTGAGTAACCATTTTGGTTGTAATATGAACAATTTCCTCATTAGAGGGTCTTCTAAAAATAGGGTTTTCCTCACCCTTCTCAACATTGCACCTCATATTATCAATATCCCCTTCTTCTATATCAAAATCACTTTGTTGATAATATGTCTTTTTTCTGCTTAATGAGCCAGATGCAAATTGGTTTTTAGTCTCATTATCAGAGACCACTTCATCCCTTGAATGTGAAGAAGCAATAGCACAACCACCATCATCATACAATTCATCCTCATAATCCCCTTGATCTTCACCTGAAGATACTTTTGAAGCAATAACGCAATAATCAGGATTGTAAGGGGATTGATAGGCCATGGACCAAGAACTGTCATTGCAAATGTTAATAGTGGCTTTATGTAAAGGATTAGGGGTTTTGTCATCATATTTGTCTTTTTGTTGTGGGAGAATAGGCTTCTGATATTTCCATTGGGTAGTATAGGGATACTTCTACATCCTAGGGTGTCCATTGAAATTACCAAAGGATGGCTTATCGTTATTTACAGCCCTATTGTTCTTACTCTCTGTAGGCTTTAAATCCTTTAGAGAACTTAGAATCAGCTTTAGAATATCCTCTTCCTTAGGTTTAGCATTTGAAGACTTGTCTGATTCTTTTTTGTTAAACATTTTTGGCTTCAAATCTTCCCTTCTACCTACTTTTCTTGACACTCTTCTCTTTGTTTCAATGTTAACAACTATTTTACATGCTTCCCTAATATTAATAGGGTTCTTATCTCTAAAGAGATATCCAATTTTTACATCAAAAGAATTCAAAAGGTTGCAAGACATACCTTATCATCCATTTGCATCACTTGAAATAGCTTGTGCATAGCTCTTTGGAATCTTATATTGAATTCAACAACTTCTTCATTTGGGTTTTTCTTGATGTTGTTAAACTCATTCAACATAAAACCTTCATTTGTCTTGTCACCATATTTTTCCCTGAAACAATCTTTAATTCCATCCATGGAGCCTAAGAAATCATGAGGTAGTTCTCTAAACCAATCCCTGACATCCTCAGTTAGTGATTGAACAAATAATTTGATCATCACATCATCATGTCAAACCTCATAATCACCAATCGTATCAATAAACTTATTTAAATGTTCTTCACATGTTATGACATTATTGCTTGCAAATTTTGGAAGTTTACTTGTAATTTCTTTTGGAATTTCATTGGGATAACTAGGAATACCAAGGAAAATGAATTGTCTATACCTTTCTACAGAGACAAGTGTGTTTTTAATTGAATTGGTACATTGAGGAATTGATTCTTTAACATTGGATGTGGTAGCACTCCTAGGACCACCTAGTGGTGGTATACTTGCTGCTGGATTCATAGGTATTCTAGCATTTGCATCAAGTATTAAGGAACCAGTAATAGCAGGAAGAGGACCAGAGGATTGCCTGAGAAATTCATTTTCTTTTTCAATTCTAGAGCAGAAGCTTCCAACTCTTCTTTCTCAAGCTCCTTAGCTATAATCTTCTTCTCCCTCTTAGCTTTTTCTAGTTTAGTGTCTAATTTGAAAATTAGATCCACTGGAACCCCTTTATTTGTAGGCTCATTTATTTCAATTCCTATAGCTTTCTTCTTACTCGTATCCTTGGGGTTTTGAGTATTATACAATTATTGGATAATAGGTTCTTTTTCAACCTTCTCAGGTATAGTAGTAGAATTGATTGCCTCTAAATCTAGCAATTTCCTTTTGAACTATTCAAATTTGATATGAGCTTGTCTAACCCTATCCTCGTTCTCTTTGGTTCTTTGTTGTATTATGGTGATTTTCTCCCTGAATCTCCTTTCCAACTCATGAACTTATTCAAAAATTTCCTCAGAATATGGGAGAGTTGTTTCAGATTCAAAAGTTTCTTCTTGGACAAATCTTTCTCTTCTATGATTGTGGGCATGAGGCATTTCTGATGAGGGAGATCTCAAAGTAATAGGGGAAACCCTATTCTCTTCACCTCTTCTTTTACTTCTAGACCTCCTTTCATTTCCTTGAGATTTATTATGGACAATCTTTTTGGTATATCTTGATCCATTCTCACCTCTCTCACTTTGAGAATAATAATAACCATACACACCCAGTCCCAAATTTGCACCCTCTTAATTTTCTCATCCATATCTTTCATGACTGGGTGTGATGGGATCCTCTACCCTAGCACATTCTTCTTTTTATTCCAAATCTGAGGAGTACTCCTATCAGCTGTTTCCTTCAATGATTGACCAGCTCTGGAAGTAGATTAAATCTCACCTTCCAATTTATCTCCAGGATGATTCGTTATCTATGATATAGTATTCTTATAACTCATATTTAGATAATGTGTATGAAATAAATATGTATCACTCAACACTACTGCAGAGATTTCTTCGAGTCGCCACCAAATACTTGGTTTGGAAAAAGCACACTAACTCTTAGTAATATGAATTATCCAACAAATAATTTCACAGGACAAAAGATAACAACAAGGGGCTAATAAAATCCAAACAAAATTTTCAATGGTGAAACAAATCCCTGGAATAGGAAAAGTATAACTCTATACTTTCAATGGTCAACTGACTCTTTTAAAATAAGTAAGAAGGACAGGAGTCTAACTCAACTAGAAAAAGATGTGTCACTTATGACAACTTGATTCCATTCCCCATCAGAGTCACCATTTTATGAGTGTTTGAAATGATTTTATGCTTAGAAAGCTACCAAAATACCTAGAGATTGATCTTAAAGAATGGTTAATTCCAAATATGGGAACTCTGAAGTAATTAGACCAACTATAGGGACAAGAATGTCATCTACACTTTTGGTTCTGCAAGATTAAGGTGGCTAGACATAATCTCGCTCAATATGTAATAATTTGCAAATTCCTCTAGATTTAGAAATACAGAAAATGATAATGACAATACTGAATGAAAACCACTCACTCACTAATTCTCATTTATCATGAAGAACATACAACAAAATAACAATGAAACTTTTTAGGATTTTAGAGTTATCTTTATAATTGAAGAATATATTCAAACCCAACCAAACATGTATCAAAGTAGAAGATACGTATCTTAGACCAGTGCCTTATCCATTGGGAAATATCCTTTAGGCAGATATAGAAACACATAAATCAACTATTTTCAGGGATTCCAAGGTATAAATACAACTATCCCGAACCCATACTAATAAAATCCTTGTGCTTATCAAAATGAATATATGTTTTATTTAGAGCATCATTTAATTTGATCCTAGATTAAAACTCAGAAATAACAACACATACACATATAAACTCTATGCAAATGAATTAGAAAAATAAAAATTCATGAGATGAACACCAAAGGAGAGACTAAACTCTTGATATTTGTATTAAGTGTGAAGAATGATATCTCTCTATACAAATTGAAATCAGATATATACCACTTCAATAATATGCTATAGAGATTCAACTTTATTTCTACATATGACAATTATCTAATACATCTTCTATATTCCCTAACTGAAAACTTTACATATTCTTACAACACTCAACTTTCCAACCCCTTTTCCAATGACCTTGGGAATCCTTTTATAGAGTATGATTTCAACAAGCTACGGATCAATTAAACAGAGGACAAATTATATGAGTCATATAAAAGACAAACATACAAGAGAAGTGATAACCCCTTTGTTACAAGATTCTTCCATGTATTTTGTCATCTGCCCGCATGGTCCTTGCAACTGCTTCAAACTTGTTCTGAGCCAGCCATATGGAATTTGTTGTCTTTGTCTCTTGATGCAAAGATCTTATGTATCCGCTGTCCATTTCAAAATTTTGGGGGACTGACATCTGTTGAAATTCACAAAATTTCCCTTTCCTTCTAGTCACCTTCATTATATCTATCCTTCTAGGATGTGAACACCTCATTATTTGGCCAAGGGAAGTTAATTAGTTCATCTTTCTTTCTAATCAATTCATCTCATTCTGTCTTCATTGGTTCAACTTCCTTTTTCCAGAACCTAAAGAATGATCTGCCATTTTCAACTATCTCCACAGTCTGAACAAAAAAAAGTGTGCTTTCCAAGTTAGTTATACAATTAGTTCTTCTTGACAACTCTTAACCCATCTCCCTCATCCATATGGCTTCCATTTTTAGTTTTCCACCTTTTCTGAAGAGGCTAGGGAATATATCAAAACAGGCCTTTGAGTATTCTTTTCTTTAAGTCTTTGCCTTTTTCTAAATCATACATCTTTTTATGACTAAATATAACAAATCCTTGAGGAGTATTTAAGTGCCTTTCAATGTATCGCCAACATTCTCTTCATTTTTTGATAAAGAATAAAATATTTCAACTCATTATTTCTTCCTTTCCACTCTTGCACAATCTGCTCCAACCTAGCCTTATCTTCTTCAAAAGAATCTAAAATAATATTTATATTTTTCTCATTCAAATAGATTGAATTAGGCTCTATATTATAAGAAAAATGTGTTATTTTATATATTATTTTTTCCTCATACCTTTTTTGCACGATAGATTATGCAGCCTACAACTTTGAGATTTCATCTTCCCAACTTTGTCTTGCTCCTTCCAATCTTTTCATTTCTGCTACCAATTTATGTTTTTCATAATTTAGTTGTGCCTCTAATATGGAACCTGATGGCATAGGGGAATGAGTAAAATCAATAATGGTACTAGAACATGATTTTTGGGAAGCCTCTTGAGCAATCATCCTTTGAGGAAATGTCTGGATTGATTGTTGTCCTCCCAACTGAGCAAGTATTGTATCTTTCTCAATGGACTGTTTCTTTAGGTCATTGTAATCTTTAAAGATCATTTCCATCTTAATCCTCATACTTTTATTTTCTTCAGCATGTTTCTCTACTACCTTATAGTTAAATTTCGTAGATTCTAGCACTATGCATGTTGCATCGACTGCTGTGGTTTCCGCAACTCTTCTTACTAGCAAACTTCCTGAATAATCAGCTTGAGTGGCTTCATTCCTTTTCTTGTCTTATTTTCTCTTTAGTGACCACATTACTAATGTAGCATGATCCTCACTATACTTGACTCCTTTAATTTCTTGTTGATCCAATTATAGAGTGGTATGCATGGTTTTTGTTTCCTTCCTGATAACATAAAAAACTATAGCATCAACAATGTCCCATTCTGGCAAAATGAGGACTCCTTCTTTCTTCACTAGTTCTCTTCCCTCTACAAGAGTGATCTTTTAAAATTTGGCTAACATTTCCTATTTTACCTTAGCCTCAATTTCATTCTTGTCTCTAGAAATATGGTTCTCTTTCCTTTTCTGACACTTCTCATTGAATTCTTCAATGTGAATTCTCCACAGGAATTGCATAAATTCTCTAGCCTTCACAAACTTGTCATCTGATAAGATTTTTTTCACTAGTTTTATTTGTAATGGGATCATGCTTTTTTCTAGAAAATTCTGCTACTATCAGATCCATCTCAATATGTTTCAGAGCCTATTGTATCCCTTATTTAAATTCTTGATGTGTCACAAAAACTTGCCCTGCAGTTCCCATCTTTAGAAATTTCTCAGCTACTACTTTCTCATCCATGTGTAAAGGAGATTGAGAAGGGGAGTAGACATTATCCAATTTCTTCCCTTCTTCCTCCATTCTTGGCCTCTTTGGGGATGACACTGATCTTGAATCTATAATCATTTTCCTCTTCCCTCTTGAAGTAGAAACCTCCTTATTAAGTGTCGATATTTCAGCTTGGCTTCGATGAGATGTCTCCCTCTTTTGAATCACCATGTTGTATCCCTGCTTCTTATGAAAAACATACTTCCCTAGTGTGATGACCCTAGCACATGTCGAGCTGCTTAGGATAGCTTTAGCCCTTTTTGGTTCTTCATTCACTACATCCTCTTTCTTTTGATTTAATTCTTGCATAAAATCTTCAAAGAGCATCATCAATGAATCAATCTTCTTCTGCCAAGGTTGGAAATCCTTCAAAGGATCATATCCCTTATGAAAACATTGCACAAAGTATAGGGTCTTCTTATAGACCAACCATTTTTCTTTCTTAATTTCCTATTCCTGCAGGTTGAATTTATTTCTAATAATGTCCTCAAGAAAATTGAACTGGTGATCCAATACCAAGAATCTTATCCTCTTTCTAAACATATCATTTATAAATTCCTCGGGGTAAACACATCTTATTACTGAGTTTTTTAGATGATAAGGTTCAATATTTATGAAAATGTATCCAATCCCATTAGTGATAACTTACTGGTGTACACTTCTAATGGTGGAAAAAATTATGCCTTTTACCTTTCCTTTTAAAGCCTCCTCTTGTAGTCCACCAATTTGCCTGATTATCTCAGCAATGCCCATTTTAAGAGGGACTTGATATGGGAGTACATATGGGGTTCCTCTAAAACCATACTCTCTAAAAAATATTGAAACAAGGTACAAAATAACATCACCCTAGTTATGCACTATCTTAATACTTTGAGAAAATTCCTTTGGTCTTAAGAGATTTAACAAATCTTTGGGGATCCCAGGATTTTCAGAAAATAATAAGGCTCTAAGACTAGAAGAAAAAAATCTGTCAAATGTTATGTAGTTGGCCTCTTTCCTATCCCATGATAAATCTATGCTCCATAGTTGGATAGACATTTCTTCACCATCTTTGACTCTCATTAGATTCATCTCCTTCTCAAAATAATTATCACCCTTGAATAAGAACATATGCATTAACATGGGATACCAACCAAATGGTTTAGCTACCTTCACATTTCTAATGCCTATCAAACCATGGTGGATTAAATCAGCAATATAAGACACAAAATAAAATAAAATAATGCCTAGATGTGGCTGGAGAATTCGCACCATCATGAACATATAATGAATGGGCATCTCATTTTTTTCATCATCTCCGAAGGTCTAACTCAAAGCACAATATACACCTCTCGCCTTTATATTGAAATAATCAAACTTCATCAGTTTTAGGGTATTAGGTCCTACCAGAACCAAACCTCCAATATTATTAAATAATTCTTGGAGGGGTCCATTTCTAAGGTAGTTTTTTTGAGCATTGTAAACCTCCTAGAATGAATCAAAATCAATTTTATCCAATTGATTAGAGGGTTCATTTAAGTGAAAAACCTCTCATTCTTCTTCAGCTGTGATGATTATCAAAACATTTCCATTTATATTTCTCACAACCCTAGCCATATTATCATACTTTTCTACAACTTGAATTAACAGATCAACATCCATGAATACTCCCAAGACTACTAATTTCCCCACATCAAATTGCCAGATGTGGTTGTTGGGTGCAAAAGAATTTCTTTGACTAAAAGCTAACTTGAACAATGCTTAACCAGTCAAGCCAATGTTTGTATCTCTAACCATTTACCCTTGTCATGCAAAACCTCCCCAATTTTTGAACAAGGGTGTTTTGGTACCAATTCCTTAATCCTGGTAGAATAATTTATGGATCTAACTATTTTGTTTAAAATATCCTCATAGAATTTCCTTTCCTGATAATCTATTTTTCCTATGAGTTCTCTTCGGGTTGCCATTTCTAAATTAGGGTTTCTCAATCATAAAATCTCAGCTTTGCACATAGATCCAATTTAATTCACAATTCAAAACCCTACTGCAATTCAAATTCAAAATGCTTAGGAATAGAGTCACAGAATAACTTACCCATCCTGCAAATGTCAGAAAAAAGAAAGAAAATGTTGCAACTCTGCTTTACTTCAACCACTTCATCAATTATGGCATTTGAAAAATCAAGTGGATAATCTTATACAACAAGATGTAGATGAAAATAATTTTGAATTCTAGGTGCAATATTCACCCCCTCCACAATTTTTTTCCTTGCTTGCTACTGGTGAGACATCCCAAGCCTTCAACCATGATATTAAATTATAAGGGCGACAATGCGTCACCTTGTCGTAGTCCTCACAAGGCCTAAAAAATGCCTCGTGGACTCCCATTGACAAAAATTGAATAACTTGGATCACATATGCAACTTTTAACCCATGAGATCCAATGCTGATCAAACCCAAAGATTTCCATTATCTTTAGAAGGAATTCTCTATCCACTTGATCATATGCTTTTCTAATATCTATTTAACAAAAAATTCTTTTTGTTTTTGCACATCTAATTTAATGAATAGCCTCATGAGAAATAATAATTACTTCGACTATCGACCAAAAATAATAATTATTCCCTTGGCTATTGAGCTATTCAGAGAAAACCCACACTACTCTTCTGAGATGACATCAAAAAAGCTCTTTGTAGTCTATTAGCCATTGCCTTTTATATTACCTTGTAAAATGTATTACACGAAGAAGTAAGGCTGAAGTCATCAAATGTTTTAACCTCCTCTTTCTTATGGATTAGTGAAATCAATGTATTATTGAAATCTTTAGAATGTTACCTTCTCTTCTTGATTCTTCTACTACATCGAGAAAGACATTTCCAAATATAACGCAAAGTTTTTTTGAAAAGAGAGTACTGAAATGCCATCAAAGCTAGGGGATTTATCCCTTTCCATTGAGAACAAAGCATCTTTTATCTCTTTGATACTATCTAGTTCATACATCATTTTGTTTTTTTTCTCCTTAATAATAGCTAGTATGATATCTAGAACTCGATTAAATTATCTAGAGCAACCCACAACCTTTAACAATTTTTGAAAGTATGAAACCGCTTCTAAATTAATTTTTTCCTCTTCCCTAATAAATTATATTGATTTATCTTCTATCTTTCAAAGATTTATGGAAACACTTTGTGTTTCAATCTCCTTCCTTTAGTTAGCATTCTCTGGATTTTTGTCTCTATAAAATTTCCTCTCTTACAAGAGACTCATTGTACTTAGCTTTTAGAGCTTTTTTCCTGCTAGAATTTTGCATTATCCATGCCATTTTGAATTACTTTGTTATTCAATTATTCCAACTCTTTTTCAAGCCTTATATTTTGTTCAAAGATATTGCCAAATTGAGATATGTTCCACACTCCTTAATATGACCTTTTAGGAATTTTTTTTTTTAAAATGAAGGCTTTCTTCCCATATCATTTGGAGAATATTTCCACCGTTTGGAGACTAGACTTCTAAAACTGACATCTCTAAACCACATTTTTTTCTATTTTCAATGGACATCAAATTGTGACAGCATCATCTTAAAGCCTCAACATAACCGGGAATTGACCAGAGCCTATAATAGGGAGTATCTCTACTTAAAAAAATCACTTGAAGTTTTGCACATTTTCTAGCTAAAAATAATGGATATATTTTTTAGCCATGTATGAGAAGCATTGCTTCTGATTTGTCCAGGTGAATGACCCATGAGAGAAATTAACTTTAATGAGACTAATCCTAATAAAAAGTTCTTAAAGTAACTTTAAGAATACCCAGAATGCCTTAAGACTAGTTTTGTCTGTCATAGACAGGGTGACATTGAAATATCCCCCTAAAATGATCACTTCACCTTTCATATCCTAGATCTTACTAGACACGATTGCCCACAATAATCATTTTTGGGGAATATTCTTTGGCCCATAAATATTTATAATATACACCATACTTTGACTTTCCAACACTTTAAACTTGACTAATTACCAATTTATATCCTAATAATTTAAAAAATACATACTCATCTTGGATTCCATAAATTCCCGAATTCACCAAAAGCACCCTTAGCTTCCACAAATAACCCTTGCCAAAATTTATATGCCTTTAGTAGACATGCACACTCTTGTTTCTTTAGTGTGGTTTCCTATAAAATAACTATATCCATTTTCATTTGATAAAGACCCCTTTGTATCAAACGATGTTTGTCAAGGGAATTGCATTACCATACATTCCACAAAAGCACCTTTGTGACATTGGGGAAAGGCAGAATCCCTTTCCCAATCTTAATTTACTCTATTCTTTGGCACTCCCAGCTAGTTCCAACTTCAATCATTTGGACATACACAATAAAATAGAGTAATGCAACTCAATGCATTGGATAAGATGAGGAAGACAACTCTGCAACACACTACATTAATCCAACAAAAAAGAACCAAATGGCGTGATAGGTACATAAAAAACAAGACATTCACCTCAGGTGATTATGGACATCTTATTTTCTTTTCTTTAATCTTAACCTTTACAAATTTTTCTATAAATTCCTTCCTCATCATTCATACCCAAAACAACTTCCTCCTCATCCGAGTGAAATTCAAACACACCTTTCTCTGTTTCAGAATTCAAGAAATGACCATGACTAGCCTCTTCACACACCCAACCTTGATCTCAACTTGGAGACACATGAATGTCTTTAAAGTGAATCTTTGGATTCCTATCTTCACACTGAACACAAGAAACCCTTTCTTTGGATACCTCTTTTTGTATTTGTTCTTATGCATTCAATTCTCTTTTCTCTAAATGTCCTTTAAGAACTTGTCCTTTAACAATCCTTCCTAGTTCACCAAGAAAATTCTTTAAACTTACTTCTTCTAAGAAAAAAACTAATGGTTGTGTCTACGATGGGAGCACCGATTGAATGAATGATACTTATTCCCTATAATTATAGGGGCTCCTCCTAACTCCACATTACTTTTATTAAACATTGGTTCTTCAAAATATTTTTCCCTCTTTTATTCCTCCACAACACCTATCATCATCACTTCCCCATTCTTGTTCTCTTGAGCATTTCTATAATTGTCCTTTTCATGTTTGTTTATTTTTCTAACCAAAGCTCTTTCCCAATGGATTTTTTCCATACTTTTTGTATCACCATTTGGGGTAGATCCATACTAGTCCTTTGTGTGACACCTTAAAGCCCTAAAAGGTTGTGAGGGTCTGAGCCTGCTAATATTTTATTTTCTACATGTTCTTCTCCCTGATTCTTATCACCCACCAAATTTTTTAACATCTAAATAAATTCTTCATTCACTCCCATCTTCCCTTTAAGGAACTTTGATCATTCTGACTCTACATGGCTCGTGAATTTGCAAGACTTGAAAATATCCAGTTTATATTCTACTTCATGTTGGCAAGTTGACTCCTAGAGGATGCATGACTAATTTTGTGTTGTCATCATGGTAACAAAGTCATACTAAGTTTCTGTCAAAGATAACTTAGAAGATAAAATGACTAAGTATGGAAACAGGGCAGACAGAGATATTCAACGATCAACACATCATCGCATGTGTGAGAGATCAAATAAGTGTATGCATGCTCAGATATATGTTCTATGGCATGTGTACATACTATTTCTAGACACGCATAGTATGAAACAATAGTATGAATAAGTTACAGACATATCAGTAGACCAGCAGTCCATAAGACAGAGCATGAAAGCCAACTAGTGTTTTAATCAGCGTGAATTATTTTGTTATGTGATGGCTAAGAACCTTTGATTATATGTTTGTAATGATGTAATTAGTATTGTTGTAAACACGCTTGAGCCGACTTGTTCAAAAGCGTTGTGTATTATGTTTTAGGGCCAACTATAGTCTTGTTTTCAGTTGCACCTATTCGGGTATGAGCATATAAGTATGTAATGTAAAGTTATGTTACAAGTCAATTATGATGTATGAGAAAGATATAGAAGAGCAGTATAATGAAGTTAGTATGAGATAAAGCTCTTTAAGAGAGTAAGAGAATAAGCGCATACATGGAACTGATTAGACAATAGTTTCATCACAACAGTTCACTTTTGATATAGTGTATATCAACTTTCAGAAGGTTTTATCCTTCGTCCTATTGGGCAGTGAGCCTAGGAAGTGGGCCATATACCTTTAACAGGGTTTTGTAAAAGACGCCTAACAGGGTCAGACCTTTAACCAGGTTATTGTACTCATATTGTAAAGACTACTTCTAACAGGCAAAAGGAACTTTAACAAGTTCATTATACTAGTACAATATTTGTGGGTACTAATTCTCACCAGGGTTTTCCTCTGATCAAGGTTTCCCTGTAATCATATCACGTGTTATAATTTCTTATGATAAGTTTCATTGAATGTATGTTTTATTTATGTTTAAGTTTCTGAAAAGTAATTAATAGACAAACATTGATTCACCCCCCCCCCCCCTCTGAATGTTTCTAACAATTGGTATCAGAGCTCTGGTCCTCTGAAAGAAATTTTAACCACTTGAGGAGATCATGGACTCAGTAGAAGAAAAACATTTGAAAAATAATCGTGAAGCAGCTCTTGAAGATCTTGATAGATCTGAAAATGAAAATGAAGAACTTAGACTAAAAGTTGATAGCTCACAAATGCTTATCAAAAAATTAAGAAAAGATTTGAAATATTGTTCTACAAGTGATTTAGGGAAAATGGTCAAAAATCTCAATGAAAAAAATATGTCTCTGAAAGATAAAATTGAAAATCTGGATGAACATCTAACAGACAGTCAAATCTCTATTGAAGAAAAGATCAAAGAAAGCAAACAATTAGAAGATGAAATCCTACAAGAAAACATGAAAATCTTGGAATTAGAAAACATAAAGAAGAAGATGGAATATGAATTAATAGAAGCAAAGGATAAGATTGATAAACTCCACACAAGTTATGATTCACTTCAATCTTAGCTCAATGCACAAAAGCTAAGAGGTGACACTATTGGTCTTGGATACAGTGTAGCACAATTTGAAGTAAATTCATTAGAAGAAAGAAATAAAGCACATGAAGCATCTTTAGAAGCAAAGAAAGTTGAAAATGTTATAGAGATTAAAATAGATCCACCTAAAGGGGAAATCAAGCAAGTTAATACAACTTATTATGCATGTAACAAACATGGTCATTTGGAAAGAGATTGCGAAGAGGTAAGACCTTTCAGTGGTTATTGTTACTCCTGTAATAAGTCTGGTCACAGGGCTATACATTGTAGAACAAATCAAAGAAATTAGTTACAGTAGAATCAGAGAAGAATGAATCAAAACAATCAGAGAAATCAACCTCAAAGAAATTTGTAGAACACTGCATGTCAGATATGTAACTACAATGGACACACAGCAAAGCAGTGCAGTATGATGAACAAGAACATCGGACCTTCTATTATTTGTCACACATGTGGAAAATCCAGACACATCTCAAGGTTTTATCGATCCAGAACTCAAAAGCAAGATGATCCTAAGAAATCACTATTTGAATAAGAAGGAGAAGTTAAGTTTGTTCAAGCAAAAGAATATTCAAGAAAAATTTGGGTTGAATTAAAGAAAGACAATGATGTTGACAAAGTAGTTGATGCATCCATAGTGGACACATCCTCTATTTCTGGTTGAATAGACCTTCTTGGTCTTAGGGGGAGCTATTCTAGCTCAGAACCCCTATGCAACTGGTATACTAACCTCTGAGTATGCACCTATGAAATTATGTTTATGATCATAGTTGGATGAAGTATGTGTTACCCAAATTTTTCACATGCGGGATAGTAGTCATTACAGAAAAAGTAAAATTTGCATAAAGATACATCTTTTAGACATTACTATTCAGCCAATGCAAAAGAAATACATTGCTATTACATTCATATTATTAGATTATATTTATACTCTAAGTTTTGATCAAATTCACACTTTTAGATTCATAAATGATCATTACATTGTGCATTCATACTGAATGTATTAGACAAGTGTTCCTTCAAGGTCACATCTTGCATACTAAAACTTAGAGGACATATGTAGAAAAGAAAGTAAGAAGGAAGCATGATGAAATATAGGGGTCTATGTATTTCCTTTAAGAGGTCTTCTAGTCTCTGGTTTTGTTCATCTGCATCATCTAAAGCCTTCATGTCTTGGTTGTCTTGGTCTTGTCTCTGATTGTCTTGCACTCTAGGTCTTCTGTGGTCATGTATCCTACATCATGGTGTGAAAGAGATATTAGTTCCAATTGGATCTAAGCAATACATAAAAGCCTAAAAGACACCATGCATCAGTCAAATTCTCTGAACTACATATTTACCGATGATATCAATGTGATAGAAAGATATGCATTTGCATTGATGGAATAATAATATCAGAAAGACATATTTTTATGAAAATCCTGTGCTATATTTGAAAGATGTAGTGAGTGTCACGAGCCCATGCTCAAACTTCACAAATATGCATTATTAAAGAAATGTTCAAATGCAAATTTCAATATTAATATGCATTATTAAAGAAATGTTCAAATTCAGATTTCAACATTATGTGCAATAAAATGATTGAACTATAGTGTGTCAATGTGAGTTGTGCATATGAAATACAGTAATAACAAGTTTCTACAGGGTGCATGCATACTATTACAGGTTTTGACACTATGGATGCTAATAGTTGAATTCCAGAAGAGTAAGAACATTATTATCAAATGTTGTTATAAAATATGCATAACAGAGAATAAATGAGAAAGATTCGAGCTTTCAAAGAATGGATTATGCATATGAAGATGCAGTTTTAAACAATGCATATATATGTAAAATCAAATGAATGGTGCTCTGTAAAACATTGAGATTGTGTACCAATGAGGTTTCAATCTTTATTAAATTTTATTAGATCAAGTTCTAAATAAGGATGGTTTTGAAGCCACAAAATGGTAGTTTGATTGCACAATGCAGTGTTGTAGTGAGAGCATGAAGCCCAGCTAGCCTTAGGTACTAAAAATATATCTTTGATAAAGATCAGTTTTAATGTCTATTATTTAACTGAATTGATATATTCTACTAGTTGTTCCATTTTTTGGGTATGCTAGCTCATATCAAGCTGGGGAGAATACAACTATGATTTCTCACAAAAATAACTTCTCCCAGTCTATAGACAATTCTCCAAAGTTCTGATATAGGCAAATAGCAAACAACATTTTTTGAATATAAAAGATAGTTTACAAGAGAGATTGAATGAAGATGCAGACATTGAGCAATTATAGTGTCAACATTATGCATGAAGAGTGGGACGGTTTCAACAAAGCATGGAAGCATTCAAGCATAATAATTATATGGGTATGGTAGAGGCTGAGTTCAATGAAGAAACCTGGGTTCACCTTTTATTTATAGCATACAATGTTGATATGGATTCATTTATTGTGCCATCAATAATCATGTTTACAACCTTTGCAAAGAAATAGAGGCTCGAGTTGAGTTAAAATGTCAACTATAAGATAAAGTGCAGCTTACGATGATGTTTTTTTTTTATGACAGTCAGAGTTGTAAAAATGTATAGAGGCCGATTTAAACTAAAAATACCTACAACATACATGGTAACTACAGAAGAATCAAGCACTTCAAAAAATCAAAAGTATGACAACGTGTTCAAAATGGAAAACATATTGTCCAAGAATTTGAAAATAACTTATATGTAAGTGGTTGGCAGTAGAATCCAAGATGCAGTAGATGGCCCAAGGTCTAATAGTAGAATCCAAAGATAGTGCCATTAACTGATGGCATAAAAAAATCCAAAGGAAAAGCCTCAAAAGATCATATAGAGAGCCCGTGTTTTCAATACCATATAATACGACAAACAAAAAGGAGGTAAAGAACAGTAGAGGCCGAATCAAAACCGAAGGAAGCCCTAGGTTCTCAAAATACATACAGAAAGAAGCACCATTTATTAGGGATTGAGCTCGAGATACACTGGAGGCCACGAGGATGCAAAATAGAGCCCGAGATCTTCTCACCCTAGAGTCACAAAAAATCAGTAAATTCCAGATAAGCCCGAGTTCAACTGCAGAATGGATGCATAAGTAACACCATACATTATGGTGTAATGATACCAGCAGAGTACGAGTTTACTATGAGAGGAGAGCTCCCATTTTTGTAAAGAACCAAAGATGAAATGTGTGGTGGCGGCTCAAACCCTAAGTCCCTCTCCATAAAAATGAAGAGAAAATAAGATAAAATGAAAAGCCTTTGTAAGTTTTAATAAAAGTTTGGAGTCCATGATGCATGGAGTATACAAGGCCATCTTTTAAATACATGCCTTATAATAAAATAGATATATTTTAAGTTAGGGTCATGTTTATCTAAATTCAAAGTGCATGTTAGGCCTTTGATTTAAGTTAACTTATGCACTTCAAGTTAGGATTTTATAAGTGGAGTTAGCACTTTTCAATATTCTTTAATGTAATAAGATATTTTTAAGAGGGAGTGTTTAAAATTAAGGCTTAGGTTTTTGGCATCATGCATACCTTAAATTTCGGGAGAGCTATTTGTTTAGAAGCATCTTTTTAGTGGCACTAGTCATATTCGAGATTATCCATGTGGGCTATTTAGTGGACCTTCGTTTTCATAGTTAGGGGTTCAGATTTGTTGGAAAAGAGGTTTTAGTGAACTATTTTGTTCCTATACCACTCTTTCATGCATTTTGTATCCATTGGGTTGCAGATTTTGGAGAGAGGGCATATAGTGAACATATCATTCCTAAGTGCTTGGAAGGCCATTTTTTGTAATCATTTTGTCAGATTTTTGAAGGAATAAACTAGATATTTTGACTCATATTTGTGAATTTATTTCGATATTGGATCTTGTTTTCATCTTTTCTAAAAAGTGTCAAATCATTTATTATCTAAAGGAAGTGAGTAGATTTCTATTCCTTCTCAAGATAATCAATTACTCCAAGGCCTTGTATGAGAAATGTATGTTTGTTAATTATCCAAGTTGTTTGTGGTAAAACCCTGATAGCATGCATCTATTAACCTATATGTTGATCAGAGATTTGAAGTATCAAAATGTGGTATATGAGTTAGGGTTACTACATTAGTTTATTCCAAATAAAGTCTGAATTCACTCTTGGTGTATCACCCCTATATATTTCAAGTTTTCAAGTTTCTTTCTTCCCTTTCCCTACTCAGTTTTCAATAAGGAGGTGATATTCCATACCAAATAGGAGTCGGCCTAGAATCTGGAGACTCTTCCTCATCCATAGTTCACCCACAGCTAGAGGAATTTTCCATTGTCAGATAGAATTTCCATGAATCCTTAATGCCTAATTTAGGGTGACAATTCTAAGCCTGAACAGTGTGTATACACACATTATCTATAATGCATTCTGAATGAAGTTTGAGATTCACTATGAAAACTGTGTATGGTTGTAAAAATTAAATGCAGTAACTCTTATAAAAAGATGTAAGTCTTCTATCATCTTCACATTTTAATTTGAGATCATAGAATTTGGAGATCATAAGAGTAGTGAGCATCAAAGCACAGAAGAAAAATAGATTTGGTGGTTAAGAAGCACGGTTAAGAAGTTTGGAATGGAACCCCAACAGTTGCGCTATTTTAGAATTTCATGAAACCCTATTTAGGAAATCATCAAGTAAGTATGATGACTCTAGTTTTATTTGATATTACAGAGATGAAGAGATTTGTATTTAAGAAGCATCCATTCAAATCCATACTGGATGATGTGGAAGGAGCTTTCTCAAAAACCCCGTTAGGTGTTGTTCACATAGAAGACATCCACGCGGACATTTATTGTAAGAAGGAAACAATTAGAGATAATATCATATCCACTCTCATGGCTTCAATGATGAAACCAGACTATTCATTCAAGGATGAATACACGCACCTCACATACAATCCTATCTTCGAGTATTTGAATGCGCATGAATTCTATGAACCAGAATGGGTTAAAATATTGTTGAGTAGGATTCATGATGATCTTTTCTAGATTGGTGAAGTCCTCGTCTATATTACTACAAACCTAATTCACAACATGACTAGACTTCCTAATAATAGACCAGTTCTTCCTACTAGGAAGGATGTCAAGAAACAAGTTGAGAAAGCATACCTATCCAGAAGTGATAGGCATGGCATGACAATTTATCCTATCAAGGAAGTAGACATAAAGCTTCTAACAATGATCCTTGGTTACAAGTTTGAGCACAAAAGCAGATTAAACAGTGTGTCAGTAGCCATAGTTCTAGAAGCTATCAAAATGGTGAAGGATAATACTTAGTTCAATCTATGTGAGATATTGCATGGTAAATTGATGGAGAACATTTGTGTTATCAAGCATGAAAAGAAAAAAACATTTAGGTTTGGGTCTCTAATCATCTATCTATACTTCCATATTGTTGGTAAAGTTGCAAATCTGTACCTAGATAGAAGCAAACCTACAATGTCTCAAATATCACTAAAACCCACATTAGAGAGTAGTGCAAAGGATGTTGTGGACATGGACATCAAATCTTTCAGGATCAAGATTTAGAAGAGGTTTGGGATACCTGAGAAGATTGTTGAAAAGTATAAGGAAACCATATGCTTCATGGTAGAGACTAACTGCACTTGTATGGAGGCAGTTGAACCTAGAACTAAATGGATTCATCCACTTGGGTATGAAGTGGAGGAACATGTATTGGAAGGATATGCACAAGTTCTTTTGTCCACACCCAAATATCCCAATGATCCTAGATGGGGAACTTACAGAGAGAAGACTAATGCAATTGATTCTGTATTATATAGTGTTGATAACAAAAGAAAAGCATCTAAGATTAAATCAAGCATTTTAAAAGTTCATGGAGTCTCTCAAGAAGATCTTGACAAAGCTAGAGAAGCCAAGACAGCCAAAGAACTTGAGAAGGCTGATGAGATCCAAAAGAAGAAGAAAGTAGAGAGCACCTTTGCACCCTCTACCACCATTGACCTAGACTCATCTCCACCTTCTATACCAAGCAAGAAGTCTACAGGAAGAAAACAAACGCCCACAAATCACCCATCATCAAGGAACACACAGAGAAAAGAAAAAAATACTCAAGCTCCTCTTGAGGTAGGATTTAGACCTATTCTAAATGTTTTGAAGAATAGGATTGTAAATGAAGGGAGACTAGACACACTTGCTAAATTCTATGACAAGTATCAAGAGATTGATAAAACTGAGATACATTCTATGATCATATCTCATATGACTAAGTTTAAGAAGTCATTTCTTGAACTCAAGATAGTGATACCTGATAAGTTATCGAACATACTGGAGATCATGAAAAGATATGCAATTGAGGAAAACATGAGGATAAGAGAAGAAACATTAGATAATCTTCTCCCTAAATGCTCACATGATGAGAAGGAAATTCTATTAGATCTGGTGAAGCCTCATCTCATAACCAAGAGAAGGACTCTATAGATTATGAACAAAGAGTATGAGTAGATAGGTAAAGAAACTGAAAAGGCATTTACACAGTGTTTATGGATAGACACATGTATCCATCAATAGCACCCACAACAAAGGTAACTCTAGATCCTCCCAAAAAAGTTATATAACCAGTGATTCAGATAGCACCTATGACAGGACCACAAGTTTCAATGCCCTCAGTGACAATAACTTTTGACACAACAAAAGACTCAGAAAATACTATAGTGGTTGATAATATCAAGATATCCATGACAACATCTAACAAAGACATGAACAAAGTTGATGAAGCATTTGTAAGAACTAAAGAGATGTGCACTAATGATACATCTGTACAGCAGGATGAAGGTCCCTCCAATGATCCAATAGACATGAATGAAGAAAAATATATTCAAGACAATGAGACACCAACCAAGGAGAAACCAATAAAGAGTGAATGCATGGATATGAGTCAAAACACTTTATTCACTCCATCCAATTTACCATCCACTTCATTGTTGTCAAGGTTAACTCTTGATTCAACAAGTCTAGATGCGTGGGGAGAAGAGGACTTAATGAAGATCAACGTGCTAGCTATGGAAAAGGCAAAAGAAAAATAGGTTATGAAGAACCCTCTTTTCTTGGAGTCAGTTAACATTCTAAATGATTTAGTACATGCAGATAAGAAAGTAGCCAAGATTCAATTAGTTGAAGATGTCAAAAATATTCTAAAAAGCTTCAAAGCTCACTTTACAGATCAAGTAGACTCTGCTACTAGAATTGTAGAAGATGAATATAAAAAGGAGAGATTGAATGAATTGGTAAAGAATTTTACCTTAGACCTAAAATATTTAAAGATTGGGCAATCCATATTGAAAGAGTTGGCAGCTAAGGGAAAGAAAGTTATAGCCAACTGCATGGATAGAGTGAAGTTCACCTCTGAACACATCAAGAAGATAGAAGAGGCTGAGATCATGGTGGACACTATCAAAAAATTAGTTGAGACATCTACCCAAGACATGAACATATGTAACAATGTCTATCAAGGTTAGTTAGACAAAATTGAAAAGGCTAAGTTGGAGATCAACAAGATAAGAGCCAGACAAACTCAGTAGAGAAATGCACTTGCACCCTCTATAGTAGTTCTAAATGAGAACATCAAACAGATTGATGCCACCATTGTGACATATGATCAAGGCCCTTGCATGGATTTGATGAAGATGGAGAAACCGACATATGCCCTATGTGCACATCTTCAGACAATTGATGCAATGAAAGTATTCTGGCAGAAAGAGATCCAATCTCTTCAGATTGTGTACCTTGAAGTCTATATGGAATAAGTATCTTGAGACTCACAAGTTTTTGTACACCTTTGTCATTAATGTCAAAAGGGGAGTAATAGAGAATTTATATATATGGAAGCAGTATATATGATAGATACTTTTTGTGATTAAGTCATTTTGAGAAACTTGGCCACATTCCTTTGTTGCCATAAATGACAAAGGGGGAGATTGTTGGCAAGTTGACTCCTAGAGGGTGCATGAATTATTTTTTGTTGTCATCATGGAAACAAATTCATACTAATTTTCTATCAAAGATAACTTAGAAGATAAAATGACTAAGTATGGAAATAGGGCAGACAAAGATATTCAATGATCAACACATTAGCGCACATGTGAGAGATTGAATCAGAGTATGTGTGCTTAGATATATGTTCTATGACATGTGTACATACTACATCCAGACACATATTGTATGGAATGATAGTACAGAGAAGTTGCAAATGGATTAGTACACTAGCGGTCCAGAAGACAGAGCATGAAAGCCGACTAGTGTTTTTATCAGCGTGAATTATTTTGTTATGTGATGGCTAAGTGCCTTTGATTATATGTTTCTAATGATGTAATTAGTATTCTTGCAAACACAATTGAGCTGACTTTTTCAAACGCGTTGTGTATTATGTTTTAGGGCCGACTATAGTCTTGTTTTGAGACGCGCCTTTTCGGGTATGAACATATAAGTATGTAATGTAAAGTTATGTTACAAGTGTCAATTATGGTGTATGAGAAAGATATAGAAGATAAATATGATGAATTCAGTATGAGATAAATCTCTTTAAGAGAGTAAGAGCATCAGTGCATACACAGAACTGATCAAACAGCAGTGTCATCACAGCAGTTCACTTTTGATATAATGAATATCAACTTTCTGTAGGTTGTAGCCTTTATCCTATTGGGAAGTGAGCCATATACCTTTAACAGGGTTTTGTAAAGACTCCTAATAGGGTTAGACCTTTAACTAGGTCATTGTACTCATATTGTAAAGACTACTTGTAACAGGGCAAAGGAACTTTAACAGGTTCATTATACTAGTACAATATTTGTGGGTACTAATTCCCACCGAGGTTTTCCTCTGATCAAGGTTTCCCCGTAATCATAGCATGTGTTATAAGTTATTATGTTAAGCTTCATTGAATGTATGTTTGATTTATGTTTAATTTTTTGAAAATTAATTAATAGAAAAACACTGATTCACNNNCCCCCCCCCTCTTAGTGTTTCTAACACTTCAATGGTTTGTTTCCACACCCCCACATTAGAAACAAGCTTTACTTATTTAGGAAGCAAAGGAATAGGTTTCCATCCAATGCATATTCTTGTATTCTTGTATTCATGTTGAAATCTTTGTTTTCCAATTCTTCCCCAACTCAAAAAAACTTACGCAGATTATTACCAATCATCATGGGTGTATCCATCACATATATGAAAATGATTTATTTTTTCCAGTCCAAATATGGCCTAGGCATCAAATTATTTGGTACAGACATCACCTTCCATTCTAAGACTACCATGATCCTTTAGAGGACCCTCCCATATCCTATTCTACGCATTTCTATATTTTTCCCATGCTATAAATGGGAGTTACAAGAATTTGTTTCTCAAAACCTCTATCAATTAGTGTTTGTAGATAGTTTTTACAAAATTTATTGGTTATCCCTCAAATATTCATAAATAATCACCAAATCAGTCCCAAATGAAAGAAGTTTCCTTATATCTTATGAACTTACAATGATTGTGATCAAATCCCAAAGTATCATTAAGAATCTAACAATTTGGAAATAAAGAACAAGGATGAAAAAAAAACCATCCTACTACAGAAGCCCACCTGATGTAACACACCTAGGCTTTCTCTGTACCCTATTCTCCACTAGGGTATCCTTAGGCCAATTCAGTGACCAAGTAGGGTTCTATGCTCAACCCTACTCTCCTTAGGTATCTTGACACAAGATCCTAACCTTTCACCTAGTGTACACCAATAGTACTGATAAAAAATACTCCATTCTGGAACATAAACTAACTAGGTCTTTCCTAGCCTCAATCTTCAAGAATTGTCTCAATTTCTCTTTTGAATTAGCTCCATGTAAGAATAGGTCATCAAGACCTCTATTGGTTCAATTTGAACCCCTGCATACACCATGCACAAACACATAACAATCGAGTGCTATGCACCTTTCTCACCCTAAATAAGCCTACAAGCCAATTAGGCCTTTTTCTTGCCAATTTGAAGATAACTTGCAATTTAATCACAAGAGCTTCCAAAATGGTTTAGGATTCAAACACCCTTTACCAAGAAATTTGAGATTTTCAAGGTCTCCAATCCTCAAGTTGTTCATACAACCCTTCATACTATCATGCCTAAAAATTAGGGTTTTATGGCTTTTTGACAGTCTAAACACAAAAACATTCTTTCAATCCACCAAGAAAAATCCTCCAACCTTCTCCTTCAAATTGGGGATCTTCCACACATTACTCTATCCCTCCATGAGTTGTGTTTGAAGCCACCAATGCATTCAACCCTCCTTGCATCACTTGCACCACTATAAACACAACAAATTCACAAAATAACTCCACACGAAATCTCAAATTAACCTATCCTACATTATATAGTGAATGCAGACTGAGATCTAATCCATCTAACTACTGTAAACAAGAAAACTCACTAAAATTTCTCTGAAAATGCACACACAGAAAATCTTGTATATTCAAAATGTTCACCCACCTTTCTTACAAGTCAAGGAAGGCCTCTTATACTTGTCCCCATACCTAATCCGATGGTTTCAGACAGTTACAATAACCATTTCATCGAAAATGCTCTTCTTGCACAATTGTTGTCAATGTTGTCAATGACAACATTGACAATTTTGACAACTTTCCACAATTTTAGGAAATCCACTCTAAAATTTGTTCTAAGACCATGAACACATCATAATAGAGTTAGTTAGACCATTCTTACCTCTCTTAGGTCCTAAAACACTCTCTTTCTAAATTTGACCCCTATGTGCTTGATTTACACCATTGCCACAAAATTGGCAATTAGGGTCCAAATTGGCACTTGTTTCCTAAAAGATCAAAAAAACTTGAAAAGACCTTCCCTAAAGACCTAAAACACACCTTAGGATACCTCTAGTCCTATTATTCAAATATTGGTTTGGCTAGAACAACTACAAGCCAAAAGAACTTTAGAAACCCTAGGTTACCAAAGAGCCTTACCTAGGTGCTCCTGCACCATACTCCCCCAAAAAGGGAAAGTCAAGTCACTCCTGTAGAAAATAAAGAGTCAGGAATGCCCAGCTTCTTGAATTCAAATTTTTCAATCCATGAGGCCTCTGATTGAGGTCTATCTTTCCACTTGATAAGGTGCTCCATATACACCTTGTGTCTAGTTCTCTTTTTCACTCTTGAATCCAAAACTCCCTCAGCTGTCAATTGTTGTTTGGTAGACACCACATCAAGATCTACATCACTCTACACTCCTTGATTATGTTGACTAATCTCATTCAATGGACCTTTAAACTGAACTAGGTCCTACACATTAAAAGTAGAAGAGATATTCAAATCAGAAGGTAAGTCTACCTTGTAGGCATTAGCCCCATATCTAGCTAGGACTTTGCTAGGGACTATTCTCTTCATCTGAAAATTAGTAGGGACTCCTTTCTACATTCTTGACTTGTTCAAATGAACCATAACATAGTATCCTACTTGAAATTGGATATCTTTCCTCTTCTCATCCACTTTGCGTTCAACTTTTTCTGACTGTCCTATATAGTTTTCTTGACATGCTCTTGGATCTCCTTCATGGTGTGGGTAAAGTCCTTAGCATTCCCACTATTGTACTCCATTCCTCCAAGATCCCTAAGCTTACAAACTCCCCTAGGATGCATTCCATAAACTATTTCAAATGGGCTTCTCCCTGTCATCCTGTTCCTACTGTCATTATAGGAATACGCTGCCTAAGGTATGACTACATCCCATGTCTGACCATATTATTTGGTTAGGAACCTTAATAGGTTACCCAAAACCCTGTTGACCACCCCCATTTGACCATCATTTTGAGGATGGTATGCTGATCCAAAAGATAAATTTATGCCCAATCTGTTCCATAATGTTTTCCAAAAATGGCTCATGAACTTAATATCCCTATCAGATACAATCCTTATGGGTAGTCCATGAATCCTTAAAAATTATTTAAAGAGTAGATAAGTTATGTGAATATCATCACTATTAGTCTTGCATGGAATGAAATGCCCCATCATGCTAAATCTGTCAACTACTACAGATATACTATCATAGGCTTGCTTAGTCTTTGGTAGACCCACTATGAAGTCCATGCTGACACACTCCCAAGGTCTATTTGGGATAGGTAAGGGTTGATACAAGCCTACATTTCTGCTAACTCCCTTTGCCTTCATTCATACTACACACTGTTCCACATATTTGGTGACATCTTTTGTCAACTTAGGCCAATGATAAAACCTTTATACTAACTCCAAGGTCTTGTTTACACCAAAGTGTCCACTCATAGATCCGTTATGATTTTCTTGTATGAGATTCATCCTCATAGAATCCCTTGGCACACATAACTAATTTCCTCTGAATAACAGTCCATTCTGCAATGTTAACTCAGAGAATTTGCTATGGAAGTGGTTCTGAAAATCATGACACACTTGATATGCTTCTCCAAAATCTTCATCTGCTTAATAGAGATCCTTAAAACTCTCTATGCCTATATTGTTCAACTGAACTTCTTGAACTGTCAAAAGTCTCCTACTTAGTGTATCAGCAAATTTTTTCAACTGACCCTTCTTATGCTTGATGGTTAATGTAAAAGCTTGGAGATATTCCATCCATTTTAGATTCCTATTACTCAACTTCTCTTGTGTATTGATGTAGCTAAGGGCTTGATTGTCAGTAAACACCACAAATTCCTTAGGTAAAATATAGTGTCTCCACTTTCTTAATGACTGCACTAGAGCATATAATTCTAGGTCATAAGAAGAGTATTTTTTCTTAGCTTCATTCAGCTTCTCACTAAAGAAGGCCACTGGTCTGCCCTCTTGACTTAACACACCTCCTACTACTATGCCACTTGCATCACATTCAATAGTGAATAACTTATAAAAAATAGGAAATGTTAGGACAGGTTTTGTAGCTACTTTCCTTTTCAACATCTCAAATGACTTCCCAACTTCGAAGTTCCATCTAAACTTAGCATTACTTCCACCCTTAATAGTTTCCAACAATGGTGCATTTATACCACTAAAATTCCTAATGAACTTCCTATAAAATTGAGCTAGGCCATGGAAACTCCTTACCTTAGTTGCTGATGTAGGTGGTGGCCAATTCAGTATAGATGACACCTTGTCTTGGTCCATCTTCAAAGATCCCT
>MU218911.1:218525-229656 GCA_018584345.1 Thuja plicata | reverse complement strand
GATCCCTTGGATACCACAAATCCCAAGTAGACAAGCTCTTTCTTGAGAAACTCACACTTCTCCAAATTAATGGCTAGTTTCTCTTCATGCAACTTCTTCAACACTGATTCAACATGCTTAATGTGATGTTCCTTTGTTCTACTATAGATCAGTATGTCATCAAGATAGACCACCACAAAATTACCTGTAAATTCCTTAATCACTTCATTCATGAGCCTCATGAATGTGCTAGGAGCATTGGTGAGGCAAAATGGCATCACAAGCCATTCATACAACCCATCAGTTGTTTTAAATGTTGTCTTACACTCATCTCCCTCCTTTACCCTTATCTGATGGTAACCACTTTTCAAATCCAACTTGGTAAAGTACATTGCCCCTCCAAGACAATCCATAAGATCCTCTATCCTAGGTATTGGGAACCTGTATTTTATGGTGATTCTATTAATTGCCCTTGAATTAGTACATAGTCTCCATTTTCCGACTTTCTTTGATGCTAAGACCACAGGGACTACACATGGGCTGATACTCTTTTTAATCAAGCCTTGGTCCAATAGTTCTTGGACTTGTCTAGCTACCTCTAAATTTTGATTAGGGGTTAGCTTATAAGATAATTTATTAGGAAATGAGGCACCAGGTATGAAGTCAATTTGATGACTAATCACTCTCTTAGGAGGCAAAGTTGTAGGAGTCCCATCACTGACTATGTCACTATATTTTTCAAGTAGAGTCCGAATCTCCTTGGGTACTATCTCCTTAACTATCTTCTCTTCCTCTTTGGGCTTTAACAAAATGGCATACCCTACACTTTCCTCTTCCTTAATGTCTCTTACAAACTCCTTTCCACTGCAAAACAACATAGTAGGAGTCTTAGACTGTGGCTCTTCATCATCCAATAAAGACTATATTTTAAATGTCTTGCCATTCTTCTTAAAGGATATGGAATTCTCCTTTCCATGATACACTACCTCTCTATCATATTGCCAGGGTCTCCCTAACAACAAGTGGCAAGCATCCATTGGTAGGATGTCACAAAGTAATCTATCCTTGTAGCCTGCTATAGAGAGCTCTACCCATGTTTTCTCATTTACTAACACACTTTAGCCCTTATTAAGCCAAGTCACCTTGTAAGGTTTCACATGGCGTATCTTAGTTAATTTCAACTTAGTAATTTCCTCCTCTGATATTATATTATCAGTAGATCCAGATTCTACTATCACCTTGCAGACTTTTCCAAGAATCTTAGATATGATCCCAAACAATGCCCTCATTTTCTTAGGCTCATCCTTCACTGGCTACCTAATTAATACCCATCTAAACATTATATTCTCACCCATATTAGAGTCTATATGATCAACATCAGGTGCCTTGACACTAGAAGTGTCTTCTTGAACATAAGCTACCCTCTTGTCACTATTAGCTATAGTAGTCTTATCAGGACACCTATATGCTAGATGACTAGTCTGTCCATAATTGTAGCACTTCATATTTGCAAAATAGGAATTGCTTCTACCTCCTCTTCCCCTATTGGATCCACTCTGGTTACCTATACCTCTGCCATAACCACCTCTTGGTGTGGATTCATTGGTGTGCTCTGTCAATCTATTTTCACCATGATTTCTTTGTTCACTGCTGGTGCCTTGGTAACATCCTCTTTGTCCTCTTTTGTCTCTCCCTCTACCTCTACCCTTCAGATTAGAGTCACTCTTCTTCCTGTTCTTCTCTTCAACCTTGAGAGCCATTTTTTGACATCTCTGAACAGTAGTGGGGGTCCACAAGCTAATCTCTTCTTGGATGTTCCACTTCAACCCACCTAGATACCTAGCCACTCTGATTGGCTCTTCTTCTTGTTTCTTTGACATAAGACATAGTCTTTGAAACTCCTCTGTATATGAGGCTACATCCATATATTTTTGCGTCAATCCTTGTCTCCTTCTATGTAGTTGGATCTCATAGTCTTTTGGTAAAAAGTTCTCTTTCATCTTTGTTACCATTGCTTGCCAATTTTCTATAGGTTGCTTCCCAAGTCTGACTCTTTCATCTTGCAGATATTTCCACCATGTTAGGGATGATCCCCTAAGCCTTGATTTAGCCAGCTTAACCTTTTGTGCATCTATTATGCCTTCACACTCGAAGTGATTCTCCATCCCTTCAATCCACTCCAACACTGTTTCAATGTCCATTTTTCTACTAAACAATGAGATGCCTTCTAAGGATTTGCCACCAAATGCCTTGATGGATTTCAAGAATGGTTCCTACTCCATCATAGGGTCTAGTTCAGGGATAATATCATCCTCTTCAACCTTCTTCTTCCCTCTATCACTTGTTTCACCTTCTCTACCTTGGTCTCTTGCATCCACTACTTCTTGTAGTTTTAGCTTCATCTCTGCTAGGGCCTCTTCAAGGAATCTATTCCTCTTCTTTTTCTCATCCATGTACCTATAAAATGGTGCATTTTTAACCATGTTTGTAGAGCCACAAGATTCCACCTCTGACATATACAATCCCAAATCTTTTGGGGCTCTGATACCACTCCGATGTAACAAACCTAGGCTTGCTCTGTACCCTATTCTCCTCTTGGGTCTCCTTAGGACAATTTAGTGACCTAGTAGGGTTGTATGCTCAACCCTACTCTCCTTAGGTATCTTGATAGAAGATCCTAACATTTTACCTAGTGTACACCAATAGTACTGATAAAAAATACTCCATTCTGCAACATAAACTAACTAGGTCTTTCCTAGCCTCAATCTTCAAGAATTGTCTCAATTCCTCTTAGGAATTAGCTCCATGGAAGGATAGTTCATCAAGACCTCCACTGGTTCAATTTTAACCCCTTCATACACCATGCACAAACACATAACAATTGAGTGATTTACAATGCACCTTTCTCACCCCAAATAGGGCTACAAGCCAATTAGGCCTTTTTCTTGCCAATTTGAAGATAACTTGAAATTTTCTCACACAAGCCTCCAAAAGTGTTTAGCATTCAAAAACCCTTTACCAATAAATTTGAGATTTTCAAGGTCTCCAATCCTCAAGTTGTCCGTACAATCCTTCCTACTATCATGCCTAAAAATTAGGGTTTTATGGATTTTTGATAGTCTGAACACAAAAGTGTTCTTTCAATCAACCAAAAAACTCCTCCAACCCTCTCCTTTGAATTTGGGGTCTTCCACACATTAATCTATCCTTCCATGAGCTCTGGTTGAAGCCACCAATGCATTCAACCCTCCTTGAATCACTTGCAATGTTTCTCAGTCCCTAGCCATGCACAACAGGCTCGCCTAGGGAATCATTATGTAAAAATAGAAAAAATACTTTCTTGGACCCCTCCTTCTATACAAATAATTTACATGGAGTCTCCTCACCCATGCCAAGAGCTTGTACAAAATCTACGGTGGCAAGTTGAGTTAAGACCCCATTTGTCCAACCTGCCTGGTTCAGACCAACGACAGGGTAAAATACAAAGAATTAAACTAAACCACTATAAACACCACAACTTAACAAAATAACTCCGCATAGAATCTCAAATTAACCTACCCTACATTAATCAATGAATGTATACTAAGATCTAATCCATCTAACTACTGTAAACAAGAAAACTCACTAAAATTTCTCTGAAAATGCACACACAGAAAATCTTGTATATTCAAAATGTTCACCCACCTTGCTTACAGGTCAAGGAAGGCCTCTTATACTTGTCCCCATCCCTAATCTAATGGTTTCAGATAGTTACAATAACCATTTCATCAAAAATTCTCTTCTTGCACAATTGTTATCAATGTTGTCAATGACAACATTGACAATTTTGACAACTTTCCACAATTTTAGGAACTCCACTCTAAACTTTGTTCTAAGACCATGAACACATCATAATAGAGTTAGGTAGACCATTCTTACCTCTCTTAGGTCCTAAAACACTCTCTTTCTAAATTTTACCCCTATGTGCTTGATTTACACCATTGCCACAAAATGGGAAATTAGGGTCCAAATTGGCACTTGTTTCCTCAAAGACCAAACAAACTTGAAAATACCTTCCCTAAAGACCTAACACACACCTTAGGACACCTCTAGTCCTATTATTCAACTAGTGGTTTCTCTAGAACCACTACAAGCCAAAAGAACTCTATAAACCCTAGGTTACCAAAAAGCCTTACCTAGGAGCTCCTGCACAACCACCCGATTCTTGGGAAGCCAAATGTTGTGAATGTTGTGAAGTAGGTATTATCATTTTTAAATATCTTATTTTCACATTCAATAAATCAACAATTTATCCAATTACAAGGATTCATTAATGATTGAAATAAAACCTCTGAATCAAGATAATAAAACACAATAAGATAATATAAATCAAAGGCACAACACTATAAAAAAAAAATGGTTGGTATGGAAGGACACATGTGAATTTAAGAAAATACTATTATAAAAGTTTTAAGTGAACTCTAATTTAATATTGACTATACACTTATACTTAATTATTAAAAAAATTATTATAAAGTGAAATATGTAAAAGGGAAATACTTTTAGCTAACCGAGCCAATTATCTAATGGGATTAAATTTGGTATCTACATGCTAGATTTTATTTTCATGGACCCAATGAAATTTTTGATGGGAAATCAAACATATTTTAATTTTAAGAAATCAATCATCTATCCATATTAGATTTTGAGTATAGCTTAGCAAGTTGGAAACAAAATATTCTAAAAATCCATGGTATGGATGATTGATGCTAAACAACCAATAAATAAAATTTGTATCTCTCTTTATTTATTTTCAAAATAAATCTAATGTAAGACAATGTGGAATTTATATGTTTTCCTTTGAGAAAAGAAGCTTTATCATTGCCTGTGCTTCCACATCTTCAAACAACTTACGTGTCTTGTCTATACTCCACATCTTATGTGACTTGTGTGTGCTTCCAATGTTGGATGCAATCATCAAAACCATCTACATGATTTGACTATGTTCAATATTTTTGCATGCATATTGAATATGAGAATGTGGGCAATAGGAAAGGAGATAATGGAGGCACGTTTCCAGCAATGAGTTTATTCTATCAACTAATTTTCTTTCCATTCCAATGCTTCCAAATTTTTCATATGTACCAAATGTGGAGAACCAAGGAGGTGAGTAAAATTAGCCATTACACCTACCTTTTTCATCTACATTGTTTAGCTCCTGGTATTTTCTTGCATTCTCTATATGATTATCAAAACTCAATTGTATGTATCTTGCAATCATCTCATTTCTTAAGTCCAAATTTTTGTGTTTTTTCAAATAGTTCATATTCCTTGAGATTGGAAGATGAGTTTCAATTTGTCTATTTTCTATAGGAACTACCAATGTGTTCACAAATTTTTCTTTTCATCTAGTGTTCTAGAGTTCACAAGAGAAGAGATTTGATGAAATTTTCTACACCTAAAAGGTATATCCTTGAAATATATTGGTTGTTCCCATATCATTCCTGATAACACATATTCTATCCTATCTAGGAACTTTCTACAATCAACATTCTAAATTTTTTAATCTGACATGGTTAAGGATTCCTTCATTTGATCTTTCCAACATAGTGATATATTCCTTAAGTTAATATTGGGTTTTTATCTCCAAGAATGATTGCGCCCAAAATTGTCCATGTGGATTTGAAATTTAGAATCCAATGTTTCACAAGTAGATTAGATATGTTTATGACCTATGGTCCTCCTTGGAAAACTTGAGCCCTTTTAGCTTTTAATGAGAAAAATTCTATGAAGTAACCATATGGTATCATCCTAATGTCAACCAATCTCAGGTCCTATGTAGAGTCATTAACAAAGATGTTGAAAAGAAACCATTGAATAAAGTAAGGATTGATAATGTGCATTTAATGGAACATACCTTGGAATATTTTCTGTGGCAAGGACTGAAATGAATTTGATTTTTTCTTTATATGAAATATTATTGGTAAATTCCTTGGTCACTTTTATAAAAATGGCGGACGACCTTCTATATATTTGTGAGAAAAATGAAATGTAGTCTATAAATTTATGAATATTCGACATTAGTGTCATAAAATTTTGTTTTGTATTATTCATTTCTTTTATGTGTATGCTCTATGGATATAAGATGCTTTAGTTCTTCATATTTTGTCATTTAATTTTTGTAATCAAGATTTTCCAATATTTTGTTTTAATTATGTGCCTATGCCAATTCTTTCATACTTAAAGGGTTGATTTTGCCACTCTAGACTACTTCATTTTCATTAGATCTGAGTTACACATTGCATCACATAGTATTTCTATTCTCCTAAAATGTAATCATTTAGGAATGAGTTTATATTTATTAAACTTTTCAATTCTATCAATTCTTCTCATCACCATGCTATTCAATTTTCTCATTCCTTGTATTCAATTTTCCCATTCCTTGTGCAATGTGTTGTGGCAGTACACTATAGTTTGAAATCAATAGGTAAGTTGTTTGAAATTTATTTTGGCAAGAAACCATGAAATTTTATTTCCCATTTATGATCTTCTCTTAATTTCCCAAACACCAAACCCTCCTTCCTAGGTGCACTAGCCTAGGGCTTTGTCAACAAGACACTTCCAAACACTTCTAACTCCTACAAATGGATCCTACACCATCTAAGTAACTTATCATGAATTTTTTAGCTAACATAAGATAATTTAATTACATATGCAGTAACCCAAACCCCTTTCACAAGCATCCCACACAGTCTCATGGGTCGACAGGTATAAGTCAATACACCCTATAGAGATTAATGTATTTTACAATTTGCAAAATATGTCGCATTATTACTTTCTATCTCTCTTATTTGGTGGAGTGTAGGTAGAAGAAAATAGGTATTTGTAAGATGTGTCTTCCTCGACTGAAGGAAATATAGGAATGTAAGAGTAAAGTGAGACATGTAGTATGTCTTAATTAGGGGGATCAACTAGAGGTCAAAAGACTAGAAGGAAATTATATAAACGCATGAAATTTTACCTTTCTCAAGGGGGGTCACGTTCTTATGATGATGAATGAAAAGGTGACATTGAGGTTCCCTTTAGGTACCAACATCTACAGAAACAATGGGTCCCCAAGGAATTTCCCCCAATAAACACTGATTTTAGTGTTAAAGGTAAGATATATCACATAGTACCATCATCATTACATGGTTTGGTCTTATTTTGCATGGATGACTTAAAGGTGTCTTACAAAAAAGTTGTCAAATTTATGGAGTATGTTGGACCTTGTTTTCTATTACAAAATTTGGATGTGGATTGTTTGATATAAAAAAAGTATGTGTAGGTATGCACTCTTGACAAATTATATTAAACAAAAAGAGAGAAAACAAAGTAAAAGAGTGCCTATATACATTTATGGAAGGCCAAAAGCATCATGGAATATTGTAGGTTTTATAAATAGTATGCGACATGTGTCAACTATCAAGAAACCCAATTGCATATTTGAGGCACGTGAGGGAAATCATGTATTTGTATGTGCGATAAAAACAATACATGGAGGGGAAGAGATGCTTATTGATTACAATTTGAATTGCATAGAGGTGACAATGATGATTCTCCAAAAAAATTCTTCTTGTCTACAGGTAAACCTCTTTTCTATTGTACTACAAATTAGATAGAACCAAAGTGTTAAATAGTGTTTTTTATAATGTCCTTTTAATGAGTGTTTGTGAGTAATTTTAATAGTGCTAATAATATTCTTGTCATAGACAGGTGGTCTGTTGGAAATAATGGGAAGTGTGTACTGAGAGGGGAGGGGTGAATCAATAGCTCTAATTTTTTTATCTCTTTTATCCTTTAACCTTTATGTAATCAATTGCTTATCCCACCATCTTTTATATATTATCTTTGTGTAAGAAATATCAATTCTTTAACTTAATCAAACATGTAAACATTCATAGAAACATTCATGAAAGTAATTGAATCATAACACATGATATGATATCACAGAAAAACTCTATTAGAAGGTAAAAATTGTGGTGGGGATGGCACCAACAAAATCTTCACTATCTGTAAATTGGAAGGAACCAGTTAAGGCTTACAATTTGATCACTTCTGAGATCTACCCTATTAGGAGTATCATGTGGAGACCTGTTAAAGTCTACTCTATTAAGAGCTTTAGCAACACTATTTAGTGTGCACTCGGTTAAGAGATTTACAAAGGATTATTAAATCCACCTTTCTTGAAAGGATTTTTACACTTTGCTTCACTTGTTAGAATGTAAGCAAATTACTCACTGACATGAGTGTATGAAATCTACTATTCTTGATTACTGATCCATTCATTATTACATGTATATATGTATCATCTAATGTGATTGAATAATACCTCTGTTTCTCGGTAGCCTCTGTTCTTGGTTCTTGATAACCAAATTCATCTTCTGATGTTCTTCTTCTTGAAACTCTTAGTCTGATCCATAGATGTTCTCATTGGCTACATTAATCCTCTCATATCTATTATTTAATTCTTACAACATCTATTTATAAGATAGAATGGCCTAATTAAGTTTCACATATTACAAACTTAACTCTATGATCACAGGTTTACAACTTGAACTTGATCTCGTAGTCTTCATGTTTTCAATTAGTTAGACTAATTGAAATAATTACAATAATGTTTCTTTTCCCTTATGAAATGGTTTTAAAACAAAACAAAACTCTACAAATAGAATATGAGTGTTTTATCTTACATGGAAGTCAAATCCACCTTTTCTCAGATGTAACTGACTTTTGATGTCTAATGCTCGGTTTTCTCTAAAATCAGTTTGCCTGTCTTTTGGTGTTCCTTTGATTGAACCATTTGTTAGGTTCTATTTCTTTGTTGGGTTCCTCTGTTTCTTCTCTTTCGGTTTTTCTTTAGATTTTTCTCATCGGGTGTCTCTTGAACTTCACACATTCACTGATCTCTGATATCTGTATTTTTAGTTTTCCTGAAAGTTTGTCTCTTGGTGCAGGTTTACCGAAGGTTCAAAATCTATTTTCCTTTTGCATACTAATGGAAAAATAATGTCTTCAATATCTACCTTTTACATTAGTATCAAAAACTGATATGTTCATGAATAATAAAATTTTTAGTATGTACACCATGTATATATCTTGTCTTTATATGACTCCCCCTTACTGTATGCATTATAGTATATATGTACATGTATACTTATACTTTCCTTTCTTTATTTATCATTTTCACCTTATTATGTTCATATTTTGAACATATATGAACATATCATTTCCACTTTTTTTTATATTAAGGACAAAGACATACAACTGTCAAGTTGTCAAAATTTTGGCAAAAAATGGTAACTTACAAATTGTCCAGAATGTGAGAATGAGAGTTTGTCATTTCTTCCATCATCTATTCCCATTTATCTTTAAGGTGTTCTAGAGCCATGTGCTCTAATGCAATTATAGCATGCATATAACAAATGTTGTCTAGGATACACATTTTTGGGGTGCAAACCAGTGTTCTTGCCAGTGTGATGTGTTGTTGTAGTAATGTGAGATTGGGTAAAATTAGAGCTTGGAGCTTAGTTACCTCATCTCTAAACTTTTATTCTGCATTTTGAATGTCTTTTCTCAGCTCTCTTGCTTACTTTAGTTGTTCATAGTGCAATTTGATTGCATCTTCACTTTTAGTGAGACCTTGTACACTTGCTTGTAGATCAACATCAATTTATTATATCTTCTCACTATACTCATTAGTGAGTTGATCTAAAGTGCATAAATTTTGGATTAATATTATAGCTTATGAAATAATGGGGTCCAATGTACTTAAAAGTTTAGATAGCTTCACCTTGTTCTTTGCCACTTCTTGGCTAATTTTCTCTACTAGTTTGAATTGGAATTTCTCTTCTACTTGTTCTTCAATTTCCTTTTTAGCATCTACATTTTGAGATGTGATAGCTTCTATGAGAATGGCCAATTGATCAAGTATAGGAATATCTTGATCAATTTTAGTGTCAGGTACTATCTGCTGCAGTATCTCTTTTGTAGTTTCGATTACCTTTGTTTCTGTTGTTGCCTTCCTAGGCTTATCTTTGATAGATTTTCTCTCAAAAATTATTGCATACTTTGTTAGTTCAGTTGGATCCAATGTTCTAGGATCACATACTGGAATCTCAATAATTTCATCCAAAGTAACTGGATTCCTATTCTTTTTCTTCTTCTTCTTTGAGATTTGTGTGGATGCAGATTTGTGAACTACTATTGTTAGTTCATTTGTCTTCTCTGAAGATCTCGGTGAAGGCTTGGTAAATGCATTTTCTTTTAACTTTTACTCGGTGTCAACCTATCGGCTAGGTGAAGACATCTCCTCATTAACCTTGGGTGTATCTACTGATTTTGCTTCTATTTTCTCTGGTGTATCATCTTTCTTCTCTTCTTCACTTTTATCTTTCTTCTCTCCATCTTTTGCTTGCTTATCTCCTTCACTTTTCTGATCAGTAGATTTGTCTTGTTGTACATCAGTAGCATCTTTTGGTTCTTCAAATGTGTCTTTTTGTTCTTTAGATGTGTCTTTTTGTTCTTCAGATGCATCTTTCATAGGTGATTTCTCCTTTTCCTGGAGTATATTGATGACTTCCATTAATATTGGCATGTTTCCTGGTATGTTCACCCATGCAACATCAATTGTAGTGTCTTGTTCATCGGTCTGGTCCTTGGCAATAGTGACATCTTCATCTTTCTGAATTTCATTTGCTGGATCATTGGTGATGTCAATAATTGTATTGTCCACAGTGTTTTCCATAGTAGTGTCTGGCCATGTCTCATCTATTGGAAAGTTGACTTCCTGAGGATGCATGACTCATTTTTTGTTTTCATCATGGCAACAAAGTCATGTTTAGTCTATGCCATGAAAGACAAAATGACTAAGTATGGAAAATAGGGCAGATAGAGATATTTAGCAATCAGCACATCAGCACACGTGCGAGAGATCAATTGAGCTTATGAACATTCATATATATATTGTATCGCATGTGTACATGTTGTGTGCATAAATGTTGTCAAACTTCTATGAATCATTCCATTCAAGGTTGCTCAAGAATGAGGCCTCAAATATCGATCCATAGCTCTCTAGTCATGGATGTGTAAAAATGTAAAATGAAGGCCCTCAGATTGACCTAGTTGTGTCTAT
>MU218911.1:188083-218457 GCA_018584345.1 Thuja plicata | reverse complement strand
TATATGAGGAGCCATGAATGCAAGAAGAATGAGACAAGAAGAGAGAAGTTGCAATATCCAAGCTCAAATGCTCAAATGCTCCTCCAAAATTGCTCTCCAAACTTGCAACATAACAATACTAAAAAAAAACCTAATATGAAAATGAGAAGGAGAGGTCTCCTTTTAAAGGAAAGTGAACGATTGAGATTAAGAGGCAAAAATCAAAGGCTATAATTAAGAGGCAAAAACCCACCACTTAGAAAGATGTGAGGAAAAAGGGATTTTATTTAATTTTTAATTTAATTCATTTCCTTTTTCAACAAATAAATTGCTTTAAGTGGGGATTTTTATTTATTTAATTAAAAGAGAGGTTTTCTTTCAACTTAATAAATTAGAAGAATTTTATTTAATTAAATGGGGGAAATTGAATTTAATTAAATAAGAGGAATTTTATTTAATTAAAAGGGAGGTTAAATCTTTTAATTACATAAGAGGAATTTTATTTAATTAAAAGGGAGATTAAATCTTTTAATTAAATAAAAATGGTCAAACCTTAGGAAATATTAAAATAATTGAATAATTGAATTAATTACAATTTGATCAAAGAAATTGAATTGAATTGAAAATGTTCTAAAGCATTGATTCAGAAATTTGATAAAATGATAAAATAATAAAATGGGGCCCAAATTCTAGGCAACCATTTTAGGGTGCATACACATGCTACATCCAGACACACATAGTATGGAATAGTAGTATGGTGAAGTTATAGACAGATCAATAGACCAGCAGTCCAGAAGACAGAGCATGGAAGCTGACTAGTGTTTTGATCAGCGTGAATTATTTTGTAATGTAGTGGCTAAGTGCCTTTGGTTATATGTTTGTAATGATGTGATTAACATTGTAGTAAACACGCTTAAGATGACTTATTCAGAAGCATTGTGTATTTTGTTTTAGGGCCGACTAGAGTCTTGTTTTGGGCTGCACCTATTCAGATATGAACATATAAGTATGTAATGTAAAGTTATGTTACAAGAGTCGATTATTATGCAAGAGGAAGATATAGAAGAGTAGTATAATGAAGTCAGTATATGATATAGCTCTTTAAGAGAGTAAGAACATTTACACATAAAGGAAACTGATCAGACAACAGTGTCATCACAATAATTCACTTTTTATATAGTGTATATCAACTTTTAGAAGGTTGTAGTATTCATCCTATTGGGAAGTGAGCCTAGGCAGTGAGCCATATACCTTTAACAAGGTTTTGTAAAATACTCCTAATAGGGCTAGACCTTTAACCAGGTCATTGTACTCATACTGTAAAGACTACTTCTAACAGGGAAAAAGAACTTTAAAAGGTTCATTATACCTAGTACAATATTTGTGGGTACTGATTCCCACAGGGGTTTTCCTCTGATAAAGGTTTCCCCATAATCATATCATGTGTTATGAGTTCTTATGTTAAGCTTCATTCTATGTATGTTTGATTTATGTTTAATTTGTTGAAAAGTAATTAATAGACAAACACTGATTCACCCCCCCCCCCNAAGTAATTAATAGACAAACACTGATTCCCCCCCCCCCCCCACCCCCTCTTAGTGTTTCCAACAATTTTTATCAGAGCTCTGGTCCTCAACAAATAATTTTAACCACTTGAGGAGATCATGGACTCAACAGAAGCACAACATTTGAAAAAGAATCTTGAAGCAGCTCTTGAAGATCTTAATAGATCTGAAAAAGAAAATGAAGAACTTAGACTAAAATTTGATGGCTCCCAAATGCTTATCAAGAAATTAAGAAAAGATTTGAAAGATTATTCTACAAGTGATTTAGGGAAAATGATCAAAAAGCTCAATGAAGAGAATATGTCTCTGAAAGATAAAGTTGAAAATCTGGATGAACAGCTCACAAACAACCAAATTGCTATTGAAGAAAAGATCAAAGAAAGAAAACAAATAGGTGATGAGCTCTTGAAAGAAAACATGAAATTCCTAGAATTGGAAAACATAAAGAAGAAGTTGGAATCTGAATTAACAGAAGCAAAGGATAAGATTGATAAACTCCACACAAGTTCTAATTCACTTCAATCTCAGCTTAATTCACAAAAGAAAAAGGTGACACTACTGGTCTTGGATACAATGTAGCACAAATTGAAATCAACTCATTGAAAGAAATAAAGAAAGACCATGAATCATCTTCAGAGGCAAAGAAAGTTGAAAGTGTTACAGAGATTAAAATAGATCCACCTAAAGGGGAAATCAAGCAAGTTAACAAAACTTGTTATGCATGTAACAAACATGGTCATTTGGCAAGTGATTGCAAAGAGGTAAGACCTTTCAATGGTTACTGTTTCTCCTATAATAAGTTGGGTCATAGGGCTATACATTGTAGAAAAAATCAAAGAAATCAGTCACACTAGAATCAAAGAAGAATGAATCAAAACAATCAGAGAAATCAACCTCAAAGAAATTTGCAGAACACCACATGTCAGATATGTAACTACAATGGACACACAACAAAGTAGTGCATCATGGTGAACAAAAGCATTAGACCTCCTATCATTTGTCACACATGTGGAAAGACTGGACACATCTCAAGGTTTTGTAGATCCAAAACTCAAAAGCAAGAGGATCCTAAGAAATCACTATTTGAAGAAGAAGGATAAGTCAAGTTTGTTCATGCAAAAGAAGATTCAAGAAAAATTTGGGTTGAAGTAAAGAAGGACAATAATGTTGTCAAAGTAGTTGATGCATCCAAAGTGGACGCACCCTCTACTTCTTCTTGAATAGACCTTCTTGGTCTTAGGGGGAGCTATTCTAGCTTAGGACCCCTGCACGGTTGGTATACTCACCTCTGAGTATGCGCCTATGTATTCATGGTTATAAGCACATAATATTGCAGTATGCATACACACATTGTCTCAAATGCATTGGGATCAAAGTTGAAAAATCTTTGAGTAATTTGCGTATGGTTGCAAACATTAAATGCGGTAGATTTTATAAAAAAAAGTAAGTGTTCGATCTTCTTCACACTTACATTCGAGATCACAGAATTTGGAGAGCACTAGAGCACTAGGCATCAAAGCATGGAAGCATAATAGATTTGGCAACTAAGTGAACGGATAAGAAGTTTGGAACAGAACCCTAGCAGTCATGCCGTTTCAAAATTTTGTGAAACCCTACTTAAGAAAGTTCCAAGTAAGTATGGAGACTCTAGTAGTATTTGATATTGTAGAGAGGAAGAGATTTGTATTCAAGAAAAATCCATTCAAATCATACTAGATGATGTGGAAGGAGCTTTCTCCAAAACCCCGCTAGGTGTTGTTCATGTAGAAGATATCCACGTATATATTTACTCTAAGAAGGAAATAGTAGGAGATATCAGCATAGCCACTGATATCGGATCTATGATGAAACTTGATTACACATTCAAGGATGAGTTCACACACTTGACTGATAACCCTATTTTTGAATACTCAAATGTGCATGAGTTTGATGAGCCAGAATGGGTGAAGAGTTTTCTAATCAGAATACATGATGATCTTTATTGGATTGGTGAGGTCCTTGTGTGCATCACTACAGACCTAATCCATGAATTAACCATACTTCCCAAGACTGGACCAATTTTTCCTACTGGAAAGGATGTCAAGAAGTAAATTGAACAAGTTTGCCTATCTATAAGTGACAAGCACGGAATGATAGTTGACCCTATCAAAGAAGATGACATAGAACTTCTAACTATGATACTTGGGTATAAGTTTCAGAAAGCAAGTAGGTTAAACAGTGTCTCTGCAGCAACAGTCCTAGCAGCTATCAGAATGGTGAAGGATAACACTCAATACAACCTATGTGAAATCTTGTGTGGTCAATTGATTGACAACATTTTAATCATCAAGCATGATAGGAGCAAGATAGTCAAGTTCGAATCTTTGATCATCTATTTGTACTTCCATATTGTTAGAAATTTTCCAAACCTTTACCTAGATAGGATAAAACCCACAATGTCTTAGATTTCTCTTAAGGCCACTTTAGAGAGCAGTGTAAGGGATGCCATGGCTATGCATATTAAGACATTTAGGATCAAAATGTAGAATAGGCTCAGATTAGCTAAGAAGATAGTTGACAAATATAAGGATACCATATGTTTCATGGTAGAAACAGATTGCACTTGCATGGAGGTAGTTGAACCTAGAACCAAATGGATTCATCCTCTTGATTATGAAGTGGAAGAACATGTGTTAGAAGGATATGCACAAGTTCTATTGTCTATGCCCAAGGATCCAAATGATCCTAGGTGGGGCACTTACAGAGAGAAGACCAATGAAGTAGACACTATCTTACACAGTGCTGATAATAAAAGGAAAGCATCTAGAATTACATCTAACATACTAAAAGTTCATGGAGTCACTCAAGATGATCTTGACAAAGCTAGAGATGCCAAGATAGAAAAAGAACTTGAGAAGGCTGAACAGATCCAAAAGAAGAAGAAAGTAGAGAGCACCTCTATTCCCTCTACCACCATTGACTTAGACTCATCTCCACTTTCTACACCAAGCAAGAATACTAGAGGAAGAAAATAGGCGCCCAAAAATCACCCATCCTCAAGGAACACTCAGAGAAAAGAAAAGAATACTCAAGCTCCTCCTGAGGTAGGATTTTGACCTAGTCTAAATGTTTTGAAGAATAGGATTGTAAATGAAGGGAGATTAGATACAATTTCTAAAGTCTATGACAAGTATCAAGAAATAGATAAGACTGAGATACATTCTATGATCATATCTCATATGATCAAGTTTGAGAAGACAGTTCCTGAACTCAAGATAGTGATACCGAATTAGTTATGGAACATATTGGAGATCATGAAAAGACATTCAATAGTGGAAGACATGAAGATTGGAGAAGAAACATTGGATACTCTTCTCCCTGTATGCTCGCATGATGAGAAGGCTATATTATTAGATCTGGTGAAGCCTCATCTCAGAACCAAGACAAGGACTTTACAGATTATGAACAGAGAGTATGAACAAATAGGTAAAGAGACTAAAAAAGGCATTTGCACAAGTGTTTATGGATAGACACATGTATCTTCCAATGGCGCCTACTACAAAGGAAACTCCAGCTCCTCCTAAACAGGTTACAAAACCAGTGATTCAAAAAGCACCTACAACAGGTCCACAGGTTTCAGTGCCCATAGTGACAATAACTTCTGATACAGATAAAGGCTCAGAAGATACTATAGTAGTTGATAATATCAAGATATCCATGACAGCATCTGAAAAAGATATGGACAAAGTTGATAAAGCATGTGTAAGCACTAAATAAATGTGCACTAATGATACATCTGCACAACAAGATAAAGTTCCTACAAATGATCCAATTGACATAAATGAAGAAAAAGATACTCAAGGTGATGAGACATCAATAAAAGAGACACCAGTAAAGATTGAATGTATGGATACCAGTCAGAATACTATATTCTCACCATCCACTCAACCATCTACCTCATTGTTGTCAAGGTTAACTCTTGTTTCAGCAATTCTAGATGCATGGGTAGAAGAAGACCTAATCAAGATCAGCGTTCTTGCTATGGAAAAAGAAAAGGTGAAACAAGTGATGAGGAACCCTCAATTTTTAGAATCAATGAACATATTGAATGACTTAGTGCCTGCTGACAAGAAAATAGCGAAAGTTCAATCTGTTGAAGATGTGGACTGCATCTTAACAAAATTCAAAACACATTTTACAAATCTAGTAGATTCTGCTACTAAGATTGCAGAACATGAATACCAAAAGGAGAGACTAAATGATTTGGTAAAGAAATTTACCTTAGACTTGAACTCCGTAAAGATTGGGTAATCCATACTGAAATAATTGGCAGCTAAGGGAAAGAAAGTTATAGCCAACTGCATGGACAGAGTGAAGTTCACCTCTAAGCACATTAAAAAGGTAGAAGAGGCAAATATAATGGTGGATAGCATCATAAAATCAGTTGAGAATTCCACACAAGACATGAACATATGCAATAATGTCTATCAAGGACAGTTGGACAAGATTGAGAAGGCTAACTTGGAAATCAGCAAGATAAGAGTCTGACAAACTCAGTTGAGAAATGCACTTGCGCTATCTCTAGCAGTCCTAAATGAGAACATCAAATAGATTGATGCCACCATTGCAACATATGATCAAGGTCCATGTATGGATCTGATGAAAATGGAGAAACTGACTTATGCCCTATGCGCGCATCTTCAGAGAGTTGATGCTATGAAAGTATTTTGGCAGAAAGAGATCCAATCTATTCAGATTTTGTACCCTGAAGTTTACATTAAGTAAGTATGTAGAAGAATTACAATTTTTTGTAAACCTTTGTCATTAATTTCAAATGGGGAGTAATATAGAATGTGTATATGCAAAGAAGTATTTGTATATATCAATAAGATGTTATGATATGCAATCATTTTTTGTGTTAAGTCATTTTGAGAAACTTGGCCACATTCCTTTGTTTCCATAAATGACAAAGGGGGAGATTTTTGGCAAGTTGACTTCCCAAGGATGCATGACTCATTTTTTGTTGTCATCATGGAAAAAAATTCATGTTTAGTCTCTGTCATGAAAGACAAAATGACTATGGAAAACAGGGTAGAAAGAGATATTCAGCGATCAGCACATCAGTGCCCGTGCGAGAGATCAATTGAGCTTAGGTGCATTCATATATATATTGTATGACATGTGTACATGCTACATCTAGACACACATAGTACATAACAATAGTATGGAAAAGTTACAGACATATCAATAGACCAGCAGTCCAAAAGAAAGAGCATGGAAGCCAACTAGTGTTTTGATCAACATGAATTATTTTGTAATGTAATGGCTAAGCACCTTTGGTTATTTATTTTTAATGATGTAATTAACATTGTAGTAAACACGCTTAAGCCGACTTGTTCAGAAGCATTGTATATTTTGTTTTAGGGCCGACTAGAGTCTTGTTTTGGGTCACGCCTATTCGGATATGAACATATAAGTATGTAATGTAAATTTATGTTACAAGTGTCAATTTTATGTAAGAGGAAGATACAGAAGAGCAGTATAATGAAGTCATTATATGATATAGCTCTTTAAGAGAGTAAGAACATTTGCACATACATGAAACTAATCAGACAACAGTGTCATCACAAGAGTTCACTTTTGATATAGTGTATATCAACTTTTAGAAGGTTGTAGTCTTCAACCTATTGGGCAATGAGCCTAGGAAGTGAGCCATATACCTTTAACAGGGTTTTGTAAAAGAATCCTAATAGGGGCAAACCTTTAACCAGGTCATTGTACTCATATTGTAAAGACTGCTTCTAACAGGGCAAAGGAACTTTATAAGGTTCATTATACCTAGTACAATATTTGTGGGTACTAATTCCCACCGGGGCTTTCCTCTGATCAAGGTTTCCCCGTAATCATATCATGTGTTATGATTTCTTATGTTAAGCTTCATAATATGTATGTTTGATTTATGTTTAAGTTGCTGAAAAGTAATTAATAGACAAACACTGATTCACCCCCCTCTCTCAGTGTTTCCAACATCATCTGCAACATCCATATTCTTATTTCCTATAGCATCCATTTCCTCTTTGTCCAATTCTACATCAGTGATGGTAATTGGTTCAGTACTCAAGTTGCCTGATCATCCTTGATCTCTTGATTTTTAGTAAGAGATCTTTGTGTCTCGAGAGTTGTATCCTTTTTAGGAATATCAAGTATTTTCCTCCATTTGGCTTCACTCTTTCTGTCTTCGTCTAGTAGATGTCCTTTAAGCACTTGGTAGGCTCTCAACTTCGATGAGAAAATTTTGGAATGAGCCTTCATCATTTCTTTGATCTCCTCCATTTTTGAGTCAGGAGGCATGACTGATACTAGGGCTCTTTCCTTGATTTCTTTCTCAGAGTGCAAGGCAAATGTCCATCTTGCTGATATCTTATCTTGCACTTCTTTGGGCATATTGTCTCCCAATTGTATTGGGAGGCATTTGAATATGCACACCATCTTGATGATTGCATCCTCAATCTTATTTTGATCCAAGAGATCCAATGTTCACCATTTCTTGACCTTCCTACTATTTACTAAAACTGATTTAATAATTGAGGCACACACTTCATCAACTATTTCAGGTATCTTGTTCTTTTCCTCTTGAACACCTTCATCATTTTTGGTGTCCTCAATGTCCTCCTTAGTTATAATGAACTTTATTCTTTTTTTTTAGCCCTCTTTTTTGTGTTTTGGTTTTCCTCTTATAGGTCCTTACTTGACCTTTCTTCAATGGTGAAGAACTTGTGTCCTTAGCTATTTGACTTCTTGTCCTTGTAGTAGTTGTAGTTCTAGGCTTCTTAGCTGGTGTAGGTAATCTAGTATCTGACTCTATAGACTCATAGTCACTTTCCTTTTCAGCTTCACCGATGGGTGAGTGTCCCTCAGTTTCTTCTTTCTGTTCAGTTTCTTCCTCTATAACCAACAACCTTTTCTTCAAGTTCTTGACCATTTTATCCTTCTTCCTGTCTATCTTCTTTACAATCAAGCCATTTTTTATTCTTTCTTTGGCTTCTTCATAAGTACCAAACATGGGTTGTGATTTATCAATTGGCTCATTTATTAATGCATCAATTGCATTGGTTTCTTGATCTATGTTCACTTCATAGTCAAGTCATTTTAGCCATGCTATCCTTGGTACATCAGGCTTGATGTATGTGAAGTCTATGTTTACCATAAAACATATGTCAGTCTTGAATTTCTCAATTAATTGCTTGGGGATCCTTACTCTTTTTTGCATTCTCTCTTTGAATATAGTAAAGTACTCATCCATAACTAACTCAAAATTGTCTCCAAGTGATTTTATAAACTCACTAATCTATATGGTGACTGGTCTTATTGTATCCCATTTTACATCTCCTATTGATGTAAATGATTCTTGGAAGTAAAATAATATACACATGATAAGTGAACCAAACTTACATGAATTTGATTTCTTTGCTGGAGGATATAGTGGACAAAATGTGTAATGACTCAGCTATGTATCAGCAAGGTAATGATGTTTTTGATAAGGTTAATAACATGGATAAAAATATTAGCATTCTGGTAGATAACAAGCTTAAAAATATGACCGATAAGATAAACAACAACAAAGCACTTCTAAAAAAACTTGCTAACATCAGCAAAATTGGCATGAAAAACTCTGTGGATAATTTGAATTCTCTTTATAATCTTCTCAAGAGTAACTACAATGACAAGGTAAAGCATGAGAATGAAGACCCCCAAGAAATTTAGATTTCGGGTTCTGGATCTAGGACATGCTCTAGCACAAAAAGGAAAACCGATATCCAGGCCAAAGATATTACCAAGCTGAGGGATATAATCCAGTGGCTAGAACTTCAGATGGTAAAAGTTTAGATGCTAGAAGACCAGATGGAAAATGTTTAGCTTCTTGGCTGGAGGTTGTTGGTTGCTGGAAGTTTTTTGTTCTTCGACAGCTGGGAGTTTTTGCTTCTTGTAGTTTGCTATTTTTCTTTTTTCTGAACTCTAAAGTTCTTTCTGGGTTTTATCCCTTTTTCAGTGTTATGTCATGCTTGATAGCTCATTTTTTTTCTTGTTTCTTCTTGTTTAAATTTCTGTTTCTATGTAAAGGTTTTTGGGGTCCCTTCAAAACCTGTCGTTACCTTAATCAAAAACTTACATGAATTTGATTTCACATTCATGATTGTCTTTAGGTTCTCTTCTAGCTGCTAGAGTAGAAGTTCTAATAGATCTAACTAAGTTCCTTTCTTTACAATCTTATATGTTGTATCCACTACTCTGGATGCTATGATGTTCATCCTGCTAGCTTGAAATAACTTGTATCCTAAGACAAATGCTCCAAATTTCATTTCATCATCATTGATGGTGGATAATCTTAGTCATCTTCTATCCCATGTAGCTCTTTTATATTTCTCAATTTCAACCTTGGGCGGGTGCTTTAATGCATTTACCTTATCATTTATTAGATAATCGGTGAATGCATGAATAACATCTTGGGTTATTGGTTTAGGCTCATATAGCCATAACTTATGGTTGTGGATACTGTTCAATACTAACCGAATCCACTCGGCCTTAAACACTTTCAGGAACCATATGGCATTTGTGAGCCCTTTCAATTTGATGTGTTTGTGCTCATCTTTAATAGTGCCATCATCTTTGCATAGCTTCTTGAAAGCTTTTTCAACCTCCAGGTTGCCAATTTTTTCAATCTTGCAATGTATGTATGCTTGCACATCTTCGATGAGAAAAACCATGGATGGTATTCATGAAAATGCTCCAACATTGTTGGGTTGTAATGCAACCTTTGGGAATATCTTGTAATGTGGTTCTACATAGGTAGAGTTCTTGACAAGATTGACCTTATCCTTCTTGATGCTCTTCAGCTTAGCAGTTCTTGATGTCATGGCCATTGTTTCTCAAATTAGGGATTTCCATAAAAGATAAACAAAGTTCTCAGTTATGCTTGGTACTTACTTCAACTTCTATAGTTGTAACTAATCTTCTTGGAGTGCTTTATAATAGGATGGAGTGGCTCTGAAATGGTGTCACTTCTATCTTTGTTTTCACTCTAGTTCCTTCACTCTAAATCACTGGTGAGAAATGAAACCCTTTCCTCATCTATTTATAGACCTTTCCCTAGGTTGAGTCATTAATTCTCAACCACTCCTCGGTGTGTGAAGACAGAGATGTTGGTTGATACACTAACTTCCCTCTTAGTGAAAACTTGATGCTTTGGGGTATTTGTCTAACTTGTTAATTTTTACCGATGGGATTCGGTGTATGGAAAACACAACTTTGTCATCTCGTATGATTACCTACAGATCTTGGTTTACACTAGAAAATTTAGCTTTTACATGTTAACCGACACTTCTCATTAAGTGCAGATAATTCAGCTTTGAATGTATACTAATGTATTTGGTATGTATTAACTGATGAAATAGTTTTCATAGAATTTAGCAAGTAATACCATAGTGCATCTATAATCATGCTAATTTTTCATTTTAACAATGTATGATGGAACTGATGTAAAATATAACTTGGTGTAATGCAGTTCCATACTTACTTGTTCTACTTAGGTGGGGGTGGTGATGTCACCAGATTCATTGGATAGGGTGTCACCAATTGCATTTCTTGGTCTAGCTTCATCATTGTTTGTAGCTTTCCTCCACATTTTCTTTCTCATTTTCCAGCTGTCTTCATTGGTGTTTCCATTGGAAAAGGTGTTGGTCTCTGTCATTCAGTCTCTATAGCCCTTCTTGAGATGACCAAATTTATGATAGTGTAAACATTCCATTCCAGGGTTAGTCCATCCTCTAGGGTTTCTTCACCATTGTCTCATACAATTTTTAGCAATGTGACCAAATCTTCCACATGCTGTACAATTTTCCCAAGTGTTGTAATCCCATACATATTGGTTACCAACTCTTTTCGGTTGATAGATAGTTTCTTGACCTTTTGGATAACATGTTTTCTTCTTCTTCTTCCAGCATTCAAGAGTAGTGTGCCCATGTATTTTGCAAGTAGGACAATATTTGTCCATGTAGGTTTCCTTCTTTGGTTGTTTCATCTCAGATTTACATTCATATGCTTTACGTCCTTTCTTGTTACATTTATAACAAATTCCTATGAATGAAGATATAGATTTACGAATACCTTTCATTTTTCTCTTGCATACATTTGATGTATGGCCTTGCTTTCCATAGTGATTGCATATCAACTTTCTTGGTCTTTGATTTGTATAGACATTCTTTGGATCAACTTGATTAGGTAATTATCCACTCTTAGTATAGCCTAGTCTGGTGATGTTGTTTGCTCTCCTTTGTCCATCAAGGAAATCATCCATTCTTTTATTGTTTTCCTCGGCTCTCTTGATTATCTCATTATGTTGTTGCTGAATTCTTATTTCTTGTTTCAGCTTTTTCATTTTCTTCCCTTAACTCAGTGATAGCTTCTATTCTTTCAATGAGTTCAACGTTCATTTTTTTTGCCTCTTGACTCATAAGAATAATCTGATTTGTAATCTCATGATGATGATTTGTAAGTCTTTGTATTTCAGATTATTTTTCTTGTAACTTTTGAGTAATCTTTCTTCTATCATCAATAGCTAGTGGTCTCTCTTTCTCAGCTTGTCTAGCATTGTTCATGACATCAATCATTCTTACCATCTATGTCTCTTGACCAATTTGCAGAGAGTTCACTTGTCTAGTGAGATGTTGATTGATTTAATTTAAGTTTGTGATGCTTTCTTCTGATGTATCTAATGCTTTGCTTGTAGTAGATCCCGAAGACTCAAATAGATCTGGTATCTATTTTTCTTGGTAATATATCTCATTATAGTGAGATGCAATAATATTTCTTTCATATAATAGTTGTCTCATCTTGATTCTAGCTTCTTTATACTATTCATAGAAGATCTAAATTTCTAGCTTCTGATTCTCAATACATGTGTCAATTTTGTACTTCTCCATTGTATGATCTTTTCTCTTAAGTCTTTAATCTTTTCCAAATAATAGTTCTAGCTCTGGTACCAATTTTTGGAAATAATGGGAAGTGTGTACTGAGAGGGGAGGGGTGAATCAGTATCTCTAAAACTTTTATCTCTTTTAAGCTTTAACCTTTATGTAATCTATTGTTTATCCAGCCATCTGTTCTATATTATCTTTGTGTAACACATATAAATTCTTTAACTTAATCAAACATGTAAACATTCATAGAAACATTCATGAAATTTAATTGACTCATAACACATGATATGATATCGCAGAAAACCTCTGTTAGAAGGTAAAAACTACGGTGGGGATGGCACCCACAAAATCTTCACTATCTGCAGATTGGAAGGGGCTAGTTAAGGCTTACAATTTGATAAATTATGATGATCTACCATGTTAGGAGTATCATGTGGGGATCTATTAAAGTCTACTCTATTAAGAGATTTAGCAACACTATTTAGTGTGCACTTAGTTAAGAGATTTATAAAGGATTGTTAAATCCACCTTTCTTGAAAGGATTTTTACAATTTCTTCCCTTGTTAGAATGTATGAAAATTACTCATTAACCTAAGTGTATGCAATCTAATATTTCTGATTACAAATCCATTAAGGATTACATGTATATATGTATCACCTAATGTGATTGAATAATACCTTTGTTTCTCAGTAGCCTCTATTCTTGGTTCTTGATAACCAAATTCATCTTTTGTTGTTGTTCTTCTTGAAACTCTTAGTCTGATCTATAGATGTGCTTGTTGGCTATATTCATCCTCTCATCTCTATTATTGAATGATTACAACATTTATTTATAAGATAGATTGACCTAATTAAGTTTCATGTATTACAACTTTAACTCTATGATCACAAGTTGACAACTTAACCTTGATCTCCTCATCTGCATGTTTTCAATAAGTTAGATTGATTAAAACAATTACAATAATGTTTTTTGTCCCTTAAGTAATGGTTTTAAAACCAAAATAAAGTCTATAAATAGAATACGAGTGTTTTCCTAACGTGGAAGTTAGATCCACTTTTTCCGGGATGTAACTAATTTTTGGTGACTAATGCTAAGTTTTCTCTGAAATTAGTTTGTCTATCTTTCAGTGTTTATTTGATTGAATTGTTTGTCGGGTTCCCTTTCTCTATTGGGTTCCTTTGTTTCTGCTCATTTGGTTTCGCTTGAGATTTGTCTTGTCGGGTGTCTCTTGAACTTCACACATTTGGTGACATCTGATATGTGTACTTTTGGTGTTTCTGAAAGTCTATCTCTCGCAGTAGGTTTACTAAAGGTTTAGAAAATATTTTCCTTTTGCATACTAATGGAAAATTAATGTCTTCATGGTCATCAGAGAAAGGTAAAGGAACCTACAGTCCCTTAGGAGGAGTCCTTTGACAAGGACCTAGATGTTGATTTTGCAACTTGTGATTACCCGACCACTGCAATTAAAAAGTGCCTCCAAACAATTGTCATCTATATACCCTCTAAATCCTGAGTCACAAAAGAGGGTGACTGAATTGATGCACCAAGCTCAAAATTTCAAAGTAAGTATTAGTGTAATTTTAAATTATAACAAAAGTTCAATAATAATTTTTATGTTATACTAGTCTTTTATGTCTTTAACAAATAAGAAGATGTGTTGTTTTTACAACTTTTTTGTGTAATTTTGAACCTCGTGGCCATGATGAGGGTACTACAGGTGGTTCAAGTAGATCGCATGTTCAACTATCTTTTTTTTTCGCTCTAACAATATTGTCCATGATAGTCCATGCTTTTATTATGCTCTAACAATCTTATTCTTCAACAAATGTCAACGATCATATGTTATCGCCACCTCAGACAAGGATAGGCCCAGATGTACTACTGCTTGCATTGTTGGAAACACACAACTTGGCCACAGATGCCATGACACCACCTACTAGTATAGAGATTTCATTTTCTCCTCATTATTTATATGTTTATTTCTCTTGAAGTATTCTTTCTTGGGGGCACTTCATAATGGATTCAATTTATATAACATGAGATGCATCACATGATGAGGAATTTCTTGGATGTAATCGTATTCCTAGTATGGGGACAATGAAGCATTGTGTATTACTTGTGCGCAATGCAAAAGGAGTTCCCTTGAAAGTAGCCAAACTTCTAGGTACTTTAAATATTGGACCTTTCTTTTAATAAACTATCGTATGTTAATTACACATTGCATTCAATATGAGAAGCTTACATCTATTTTCATATTATTTTATATTATTATATCCTTCAACTAATGATCCCATGATTATTTCATAGGGAATGATATTTTATTGATAAACTTAATGATGAGTGTTTTTGGATATTTGGGCCCACCCTCCATAAATGGTGGAACATCATATCCAAACTAAACCGCCAGTCCACTATTTTGATTTCATATCATTGCTAGGATATTTTTCCTTTTATCGATTTCTTGGACTATATTAAAGGTAAGTTCACTTCATTTATGAATATAACAGTGTTTTTTCTTAAAAGGTGGAATGTCCAAGATAAAAAAAAATTAAAGGATGATCTCATAGAGAGTATGAAAAAGTTATTTGGACCTCGTGCATTTGAGAAAAATAGGCTCCTTGAGAAAGTTGGGTTATGTTTGAAGTATATTAGGGACCAGTACAAGATTACATTAACAAACAACCCAAAGTATGAGTGTCCCCATGCATTCCTGATTTAGAGTGGTAAAATCTTATTTTAGATGCGAAGGAGAGAAGCGAAAGAAAAAAGGAAATACACCACCAGACAATAGTAGAAGGTATGCGATAATGTTTGAATGTAATTATGTACTAAATACTCTTTATATTTATATGAACTAACATACTTCAAAATTTTCATAGATTGCCTGACAAATCAAATGAAACAAAGGAAAGACTAGAAAACGAGGGGCAACACAAGCTCAGCTCTGGTGGTTATTCAAAACTTGTTGCATGAGTTGTAGGTCTTAGTAAATGAAAAAACCATATGTAAATATTTATAATTTTGAATCAAATTTGTTTTGATGTAACAATGAACTAAAAATTCATGATACCAACCAAAAATGCAGGTAGTGGAGTTTAATACAAGTCTCTCAGAATAGTACAAGAGAATTGACTACCAACAAGGCTATAGAGTCATGGTTGAACAAATACGAAAAATAAGTATAAAAGCTTCTATTGATGGAACCATCATGGTAAGTAAGATAAATAATGATCTTTTCAAATTGAATAATTTACTAGAATTATTTTATTTGATGTTAAGTTCCAACATCAAATAACAACTTTAATTATGTGCTAGTGAATGTTCATAAATTATATAACCTGTTAAGATTTTGTTTCCTTTACTTCTGCAATAGATGCTTGAAGATTGTTTCGATTAGGACATTTTTCTTCCTTGTGACCAAACATGTCACATATATAGCATTGTACCTTAGAGAAATCTTTCTTTTGGAATTTATTATTTTGATAGTCTCTCCCTCTCCATCCATTATTGTGAGAGTTTCCTTCTTGATTATTTTGATAACCTCTTCTTCTCGATGTCATGAAGAGAACCACCATTCTTGCAAGTATATCAAGGAGTTAGTAAGTAGATATAAGAGTTGTACATAGAAATTTGAGTGTGAAAATAAAAGTGCATGATATATAAAACTTTGGGAAATAAGTGGAAATAAGCATTAATTGAAAGGCTGAAAATTAAACTATTGAACTACGATGTCTCTATGATTTACATAGGCAAGGCCATCACTGATGAGCCCTTGAGGCATTAGGTTAGGCCCTTAGGTATTTTACTTTTGTGTCACCTATCAACTTTCCACTTCTTCCTAATTTTGTATATACTTTTCTCCTCTTTTATATTCCATTTGCAACTACATTCTTGAATTATCTAGCTAGGTTATTAATATGGATAATCTTTATCCTCGTGAATCTCAATTTTCAAGGATCTTATGTTGTGCATCGATTTGTGTACAGATCTATGCAGGTGTAAGAATTGATAGGGAAAGACGAATACAATATAGAAATGAAGTATAGAATCTCAAGTATGCGACAAAATGTTATGATTTTTATTTGAATATTAAGGGAAACTATTGTTTAAAGTTATTTTATTTTCTTCTTGTATTATAGAACCTATTTCTTACTACTTACTGTCTATTATGAGTCATAGGTAGAGTAGAATCACATAGGGAGATTGGAATTTAGAGTCATCCACGCCATCCAAATATACTTAATTGTTTGGATACTTCTATGATCATGTGCCATTCTAATCTTTGGGTTTCTTTTATTTTAGTTTAAAATTTTTATAATTTGTAATTTATAGAGTTATTCAAAGTAGAGTCTATCTTATTCAAGTAAATTTTTTATATTTTCTTTCCTATTGATTAGTTATCATACTTTATCCTATTTTGTAGGAATACCAATTATGATTAATTACCATATGCTTATTCTTGATATTCAGGTCTTATTTTGTTAATTTATATTAAGATTTTAGAAGGAAATGACAATCTATAGATGGACATTTCAAAACTAAGATTTAGGACCTATCAAAATATAAATAAACAAAGGAACAGATAATACCCAGTTTTCTCCTTGATGATGCCTTCAAGTTGATATAATTCAACATTTAAGTCTTCTTTAAATTGTCCTTCAAATCTGATATGAATTGTGCTTCTAAGCCTGCTACAATTGGACCTCCATGTCTACTACAATTTTATCTCAAAGTCTTCTATAAGTTGATCTCCAAGTCTTCTATAAGTCTTCTATTAGGGTGCGAATTTCAGAAGTAACATTATGTTTTCTATGTTGCTAAATTTGCATTCTCCATATATATATATATATATATATATATAGACACACACACACACACACACACACACACATCTATGTGTGTGTGTGTGTGTGTGTGTGGCAAGGACATGATTTAACACCAAGACAAGGTAGTTGACTTGCATATGCAAGTCAGTCCTTTTCATTAATTATAATATTCAATGATCTTACCAAAATACTATTAAGTCATCCCTCTAGGACAATATAGGAAATATTTAATAGATTCTAGTACAATAATTATTAGATGTATTATTTATTATGAATCTCAGCATATTGATCTTTCCAAGAAAGCCACAAATATTAACAATCCGTCTTGGTCTCAAAAGAAGATAAAAAAAATGTTAATGTTTTCAGATTATAGCAAGGAATATAAAATCTATAGAGGTTTTTCAAATACTAAGACACAATATACAATACATATTCTCAAGTAAAGAAAGATAATACCCAGATTTGAAGGTCTAAATTTATCCTTTTGTTGGCTTTAAATCTACAATTTGTATTCTTCAAATTAGTGCTTCAATGTTGTCCTCAATCACTGTTATGAATCAGCTCTTGAATATCTTCAATTTTCTCTTCTAGGGCTGCTCCAATTTACCCTAGTTTTTCCTTCTTGATCTTCCTTAATTCACCTTATTAGGGTGCTCTAATTTTGCCCCAATTCGACCTTTATAGATGTTTAATTTGTCCTTCAATTCTACCCTAGTTTTTCTAATCTTAGTAGCCTCTAATATTCTCTTTAATTCACTATCAAGGCCTGATCCAAATTGGTATAGTTTTCACTTGAATATCTTCTCAGGTACGCTCTATGGATCTTCTCTTCTTCTTCCAATTTTAACCTTGAATTTTTCTTCTAAGTGATCTGAAATAAATTGCTCAGGTAGAGGATGAAAATGATTAAGAATATGTAATTGTAATTCTGCTCAAGTACTTATCACATTATGCTTTCAGTGTGTTCCTTGAGCATATCTACTCTCTTTATTTATACATAATGATGACACTCTAAAATTCATACATCTTTCCCTCAAGGACTGGGCGACTTGGTCCTTTTACTATGTCTTAAACAAGTCACACCACCTGTTATCATGCAATTAATCCTTCTTGCATTTGTAAGTTTCTTCAAGGTGATATAATAATAATAAATATTATTTCTATAATATATTATTATCAACTTATTTGACCTTAATTATGTGTTAATTGAAATAGCCATTTCAAGCATAATTATTTGCTTTTTTCAATAAAGGCCATAATATTAATAGCCCTCTTGGACTTGAGGAAAAGATCAACCTATAGATCTCCCATCTATAGTAGGACTCAAAAAAATAAATACAATGGATTCCTTATCCAATAGTATCATAGATATCACATCTATTATCTTATCAAATATGATGAAAACATAAGTCACATATGTGTTCCATCACTCCATGATAATATTCTGAATATCAATTACCTATGATATTCATCACGTGCTCTGATTATTGGCCTATAGTCATCATGACTATGATGTCTACCACATACACGAACTTGACTCTTAACAGACTCAATTGATATCAAATCCATAATATCAAGAGCATTGGCTGAATATCCATGATATTCACTAAAATCTTAGAGTAATGGCTTCCCAACATCAAGTCCATGATGTCACCGTGTACTCTCTTGTGGATCCAAGATCCATGAGTCACAAGGATTGAACCGATATCAAATCTATGATATCAAGAGCATTGGCCAAATATCCATGATATCCACTAAATGGACTCAAAGTAATGGCTTCCCAACATTAGGTCCATGATGTCACCATGTATCTCGTGGAACCAAGATCCATGAGTCACAAGGACACAAACCGATATCAAATCTATGACATCGAGAGCTAATGTATAACAAGGATGGTATTCATATAAGCATAAGTATAACCATATCTTATCTTGTGAAACCATATCACCAATTTCCTACAAACCAAATTCAATGTAATCTTTATTATACATAGATTCGTCTATACAGAAGAGAAAGTTCACAAACATAAAATGTGTCGATGTAACCATATGATAACATATATATATTGATATGAACCTGCATATACAATAATGCCAATGTATGTAAAGTATGTCAATAACATATATATTTAACTAGTGATGCAAATGTTCACTTATACATATATAACCCAAAAAATAGGGGAATTTTTTATTCACAAAAATGTGAGGAAGGATTTTATAATGCAAAGATTAGTGCAGGAAATCCCATATATAAAGTCCCTCTCCATATGAGATTCTTCAAAGTGCAAAGTTCTTAGGTTCTGATGCTTTTATTTCTGAGATGGATGCTTGAAGCTTGTCCTGTTTTGGACAGTCCCTTTTCATGGGACTAAATCTATCCCATTTGTAGCACCTAATATTTGAGAGGTCTCTCTTATGAAATTTCTTAGTTTTAAAGCTCCACCCTTTCCTTCCTTTATCATTTGAGTTTCCTTTATGATTGATTCTTTTATTCTTTTCTTCCCTTCCTTGAAATTTCCTTTTATTTTTACTTCTCTCTTCTTTAAGGGTATGAGAATTGAATATCTTCTTTGAAGTTTGATCCTCTAGATATCAACCTAGATTCTTCTTGAAGACAATCTATTTTTAATCTATCAAGTGTAGGAAGTTCTGGACATGCACTGATTCCTTGAATAAAGGCATCCCAGGAAAGTGGTAATCCATTTAGGGCTATCACAGTTAGTTCTTTTTAAACATAAGTGAATCCAATGGATGTCATTTGATTTCTCAAATCAGTGATCCTCATGAACTAGGATGTAATTGACACTCCTTGTCTTATTTTAATTCTAGAGAGGTCATTTTTAAGAGCTAGAACTCTATTTGCATTGTTGATCTGATACATCCATTTTAATGTAGTAAACATTTTGTATGCATTTTCTAAACTTACAATGGTATGGACAATGGGATCTTTAACACTGTCAACAATAATTCTCATAGCTTTATTGTTATTTTTATTCCATTTCATTTTCTCATCTGCATCCATGTTGTCTTGGGGAGGATTCTCTATAATTAAGGTAATTTCTAATTCTGTTAGAGTGATGATAATCCTCAATTTCTAAGAGGTATAATTTATGTCTCCCTCAAGTCTATCTTTTTATCTAACCCAAGTTGACATGATGTCTCTCTTAGTTTGAAAGAGTTAGATTGAATTCCTAAATCTGAAATTAGATCTTTTCTTTACCTAGGCTCTGATACCATGTTAATGTTTTCAGATTATAGCAAGGAATATACAATCTATAGAGGTCTTTCAAATACTTAGAAAAGGGATATAATAAATATTCTTAAGTAAAGAAAGATAATACATGGATTTGAAGGTCTGAATTTATCCTTGTGTTGGCTTTGAATCTGCACTTTGTATTCTTCAAATTAGTCCTTCAATGTTGTCCTCAATGAATTTTATGAATCGTCTCTTGAAGGTATTCAATTCTCTCTTCTAGGCCTTCTCCAATTTTCCATGGTTTTCCCTTCGTGATCTTCCTTAATTCACCGTTTTAGGGTGCTCTAATTCTGCCCTAATTGGACCTTTAGGACTGCTTAATTTGTCCTTGAATTTTGCCCTAGATTTTCTTCTCTTAGTAGACCCAATCTTCTCTTTAGTTTACTATCAAGGTATTCTCCAAATTCCTATAGTTTTCACTTTAATATCTGCTCTGGTACATTCTATGGATCTTCTCTTCTTGTTCCAATTCGAACCTTGAATTTTTCTTCTAAGTGATCTAAAATATATCGCTCAAGTAGAGGATGAAAATGATTAAGAATATGCAATTGTAATTCTGCTCAAGTACTTATCACATTATGTTTTTGATGTGTTCCTTGAGTAGATCTACTATCTTTATTTATACATAATGATGACTCTGCAAGAGTCATAACTCTTTCGCTCAATGACTGGGCGACTTGGTCCTTTTACTATTTAATAAACAAGTCGCCCCACTTGTTATCATGAAAGTCTTCCTTCTTGCATTTTCAAGTTGCTTCAAGGTGAGATACTAATAATACATATTATTTTCATAATATATTATTATCAACTTATTTGACCTTAACTATGCATTAATTAAAATAGCCATTTCAAGAATAATTAATTGATATTTTCCATAAAGGCCATAACATTAACAAAAAAAAGATCTCATAATGTAATCAAAAAATCATTATCATACTATATTTTATTCTCAATGAATATGGAACCATTAAAAACAGCATAATGTAACACATAATAAATTCATCATGCATTCATACCTGATATAATCAATGTCATTTAACCATCCTCAAGATGTACCAACCTTTGTAATAACATCTACTACAAGATGTAGAACATAACTCATAATGTAAGCATATGGAAGAAGCATTATAGACATTATCCTCATGATTATGTAAACAATAATCACTTATAGGTCTCTCTTAAATCTATGTAATCAGAAACAATAGATCTCAATTCTATGCGATAATACATCTTAAATCTCTGTAATCAATAAATATATCTCAAATCTATGTAATCAATACAACAATAGATCTCAAATCTATGAGTCAATAAATAGAGCTCAAATATGCACGAGCCTCAATGTTCAAATATGCACAAGCCTCAACGCTCAAAGGTGTAGGAGCCTCAATACTCAAGAGTATTGTTGTTAATAACTATTTCATTTTGTTGTTGAGATTGAACATGTATATATGTATTATAAATGAGATCTTATTGAGATTTTAGTTTTAGGTTAATGTTTTGAATGCTAGTTTTCTTTGTGTTCATGATTAGCATCGATGTGTACATTCATGGCTATCTTGCAAAAAACATCTTAACCTATTGACCAAGACTTTCATTAATTTTTTTCTAACCCGTTTCAATATAAAGATTACCAATAGATAGAAAAAAATAAAAACAAAACTATCCTTAACACTCTTTCGCACGAACTTCACTGCTTTGCAACCCTTGTTGTTATAGAATAAATATATATTGTCCTTTACACATCCATGGATCACTACCATTTTACTTCATTAGTTCCCTTTGACTTCATTGTCATGGTATTTTGTGCTTGTGTCCATGCATTAAAGTCACTATGCATAATGTTTCTTTCAAATCACACTCATGGCATGTCCATGTTTTCAAGATAATTTCTCTTTCATGTTTGAGCATGCCTGTTTATGACACTTGACACACTATGGTACAACATCATCTTAACATTTTATAACCTTTGTTTCCACCAAGCTTCATAGATCTAGCTCTGATTTTCTCTATCATCCTCTATAATTTATTAATCATTGATGATTGCATTATCATTATCTCTCACTAATCTGATTGCAACTTGTAGAATGTATATTTCTGTCTTTTATACACTAACCATTAAGAATTTCTCTGCTTTAAATAGTTTTCTTTGTATCTTCATGACCATGTTGTAAGAATTTGACTCCATCATATCTATGGTGCAATTTACTTCACTGTTGAGATGCATTAAAATAGTTTTGAACATTTTAGTGACCATTTTAGTGTTCCTGAGCATGTCATTATCTTGTTTGACATTGTTGACAATGTTTTGATCTTTTAACTGAAAGGCACCATGTACTGCCTCCTCACACATTTTCTTATGCACTATTTCTCTTAATGTGGTATCCCTGTGTCTTTCATGTATTTTATTGTACTTTCATCTTAATCAAATTATTGCTAGGACAACGTTGTTCTTTGACCATTCATACCCTTTTCTTGGAAAACTCTTCTCATTGTGTTCACTTGTTGTATTGAAAACGTCTATCATGCAACTTTGATGTTGACTACTTGTGCATGGTTTCTCTTTTAGATCCATGCACTTGATCATTGTTTGATATAATTACCATGATGTCTGTGATTGTTTTGATTGACATCTTAACTATAGCTAAATATTGTAATCATGTAGCAATATATTCTCATGAAGAAACAATTATCCTGTAGTTTCTTCTTGGTGTCCCTGACTGCTCCATCTCTCTCATTTTACAACATACTTATGGTTATGAAATTAACATTGCCCTTTAGCTCATTTCACTATGATTGTCCTTTGTTTATCATTTGTATGATAATGTTGATCATCTGAGATCCTTGTTAACCATGATAGGATGACAACATCACCCATGTCATCATAGTCCCATTGAGGATATACATATTTGTAATGGTGAATCATGATGATCCACTGTTATGAAAGATACGTGTCTCCCTAATAGGACTATAATGACATGTTTGATGCAGGGATTGTACACCTTGAAAATTTCTACAAACAACTTCTTTTTAAACATTTCTTGATACATGGAAAGAGAAGATGAAGAATTTATGGTGAGCGATGAAGATTTGGTTTGCCTTAAAGATATAGAAAGTTCCAGCGGTGAATAAGTACATAGGACCTTCTCTATCTTTAAGGGAACCATTTCTTCATCTATACCAAGCAAAAATGCAGGTCTTTGAGTTCAATAGATGATGATTATGATGAAGATGATTTGAAATTATTCCTTTGTTGATTATGAAGAAGAAGATTTGAAAATGTTCATTTGATGATGATTATGAAGAATATTTGAAAATGTTTCACCAATGTGAATTGCATCAATCATCATTTTCAAATCTTCTTAATCAATCGCCATCAACCATTTTCCAAGAGCAACACCTTTCTTTATATGAATCTTGGTTTACATTTTCTTGTAATCCTGATGCAAAATAATTCCATGAAGTACATGATGGGTATAATGCATTCAAGCAAAAGGCCCTAGAGGCTGCTAATCCTTTTGTACTAGAAAACACCTTTTGGTTGTTGATGATCCTACACAGTTCCACATAGACACGACATGTTCCTTAGAAGACTTTTAATCTCACAAAAGTTGAGAAACATAAATGTAGGCATAATGGTCATAATTTTTTGGAGACACAACATAATTGAGTGGTATACCTAAACGATGCAATGCAACCACTACTCCTCGAGTTTGATGTTGACATAGTATGATCCAAACACCATCCTTATCTATGTTTTTTGGATACTACACTGTCAAATTAGAACTGGAGGAGTAGTGGTTGTGTTGCTTCATCTCGTTATACCACTCAATTATGTTGTGTCTCCAAAGAATTGTGACCATGATACCTACATTTATGTTTCTCATTTGTTGGGTCCCAGGACCCCTTATGACCCTTTACGACCCCTAAGAATAGATGTTACAGGTCCTATAGTGTTGTAAGGGGTCACAAGATTCTCCTAGGACAGGTCAGATGCACTTTCACCTTCACTTGGTTGGCCTTGTTAAGTAGATAATGTTAAACTATTCTCAAAATAAAGAGAAGCTCAATTTTTTTAGTTACCCAAGGAAAAAAAATGTTCGTAGTCTTTTGTTCATGAAACCCTCAAAACCTCTTACGCTCTATAGCTCATAAACAATGGAGGTCTGAAGGAACCTATTATTTGGTCACTTATGAGAAGGTAAACAACAAGATAATATTATTGTATCTTTCGTTCTGTTTATCCATTCATTTTTTTGCCTTCTCTTCACCTTTAGTAATATATTGGATATTATGTAGTGCACATAAAGGCAAGGCAGTGATTATTCTCCAAGATCAGCATGTATAAGTCTTCCAGGCCTTACCTAGTAGCTAGGACTAAAGATAGCAGAGCTCAAGAGACCATAATAGTTGGTCTCCATCTTTAATCCATACGATTGAGGAAACATTTTGCCTTTCATTAGCTCATAAAATGCGGTGATCTGAAATAATTTAATAGATAATATTTTAGTGTATAACGTACACTGTTTTAGTTTGACACTACATGAATTTAACTATTTCTGACACTTGTTGACTATGCAGACAGTGATAAATAAGCATCCTCATCTGTGCCATGAGTAATAGAGGCCATAGGAGATGCTTCATTATCACTGTCCTCGTAGTCGACAAGTGTGCGAAGTAGATAAATTTGTGTAACGTCACCTTAAATAATATACGTTATCATGAAAATATTCTATTAAATTCTTTCAAATCCCCATATTTTATCAGCTAATGAAAGGTAAACCATTTTGTTAGTAATATGGACCAAAGATGGAGACCAACTATATGGTCTCTTGAGCTTTTTTATCTTTAGTGTCCATTTCCCTCGATATTTTGACGCCCCTGGCAACTGTCTTTGGACAACTGTCAGAAAACATACATTTTCAATGACTTCTTCCGACGATGATTCTATACTAACGATGGGGCTACTGTCAGAAATGTCTACAGACAACCGTCCAAAAATATACATTTATGACGCCCAATTCAACAATGACGCTATACAAATGACGGGGTTTCCGTTGGCAATTCTCCAGATAACTGTCAGAAAATAGATATTTTTGACACCCGGGTTCAACGACGATGCTATACTAATGACGGGGATACCGTCAGAAATGTCTCTTGACAACCATCAGTAAATATACATTTGCGATGCTCATTTCGACGAAGATGTTATACTAACGACAGGGTTTTTGTCAGCAATGTTTCCAGACACCCATCGGAAAATCTATATTTTTGATGCTCAGGTTCAATGGTGATGCTCGGCTAACAACGGGGCTACTGTCAGAAAGTCCATGCACAACCGTCTGGTTTTCTACATTTGTGACACAAGTTTTCGATGGTGGTTCTATACTAACGATTGGGATACCATCGAAAATGTCTCTGGACAACCGTTGGGTTTTCTACATTGTCAACGCTAGTTTTCAAAGACGATGCTATACTAATGACGGGCTACCGTCGGAAATGCCTATGGAAAAATATTGGGCTTCCTAAATTTTCAACGCCAGGTTTCAACGATGATGCTAGATTAATGACGGTGTTACTGTCGGAAATGTCACGGGATAAACATCGGGGATGCTATACTTCTGACAGGGGTAGCGTCGGAAGTGTTATTGTAAATTGTGTATTTATGTGGTTATTTACAACGGCTATGGGTGTCAGAATATCGATGTTTACCATCTTTGTGGCAATTTGTGACGAAATAACTCTGACAATGACTTTTGTCGAATAACCAATAGATAGGTGTTGAGTATTCGACAGATAGCCATCGAAAAAAGGCCCCAAATGTATTAGTGATCATTTCTTCAATGTTTAGGCAAGGGATATGTGATGTCGGTTGCTTGTCGAAGCCCTTAAATTTGAAAGTATTTTTTTTCTTTGTTCTAGATGCCCTAACAAATCATCTTCACTAAGTTGTCTAGGGTTTTTTCAAGGGGTTGGAGAAACGACCATCCTAGGGGTTCCCTCGGTCATATTATCATTTAAATTTTCACAATATCTTTCAAGAAACTCAAAAAATATGAAATTGATAAAAATTATTTCATTTATTTTATGATTCTAATTTAATTTTCAATCTAATAGAAAAAAAAAGTATCTTACCTCTTCTACAACATGATATATTAAGGAGGTTGGAAAATGCTGAAACATATTTTGTTTCTTTTTAGATCAAACTTCAATGTTCATTTCTTCCACTTTTAACTTGATATATAATCTTATTTCATTTTAAAAGAACAAATATTTGAATAGACATAAGGTTGATTAAATAGTAATACGTATAGGAAATCTAACCATGGGAATTATTGTTAAAGTACTTTTATATCTAGAAAACAGAATCATTCTCTCTTAACCCATAAGAACTGTGTAAAATCATTCTCAAAGTTATGTAACTTAGTAAGCAATGTGAATAATGACAATATTTGACAAATAATTGTCCCATCTAACACTTTCGAAAGTCACTAGCTTCAAACCATTATATTATTATGTAGAATAAGCCATTGAAAAGCTTCATTACTTACTCTTCGCAAAGAGGAACAAAAACATCAATTGTAAAACTGATCCTATGCACTTGTCTGTACAAACTCATTGAGCCTCTGTGGACACATATTACGTCCAGTAATGATTTTCTGAAGAAGGGTAAAACCAAAAATGGACACAAATTACAATGAACTGTTACACGGGCATTTCCAGCAGATAATTGACTTTTTATGGCATCATTGCCGGGCGCAAGCCAAAAGAGAAACTGGCAAATATGTCCTGTGTACCTGTTGATACATTTAATAAGACGACTATTCCTTTTGTACTGTAGAGCATTCACCACCAAACAATTCTTGAATTCTGCATAGTCAAGTTCCTGCACTGAACTCATTTGTGGTATCGACGTACAATCTGCTCAGAAAAGTTCCTTCTTTTTAGCTCATACCCATTCCTTGTTCTGATCATAACTATTTCTATTTCAGGCTTGATGAACATAACTGTTGATGAACAGTTCTTGGACGAGCTTTAGTGATTATACTTTCTTTTGTTAATTTTATAGTAGTAGGATGGCCCTATAGCCATGGGTTCTTTGAATGCTCTTCTAATTGCTATTGTTGTTTGAAACGGTGCGTTCGAACAAAACAAATAAATTTCCTACATATCCAAAGGAAATATTAGCTTAAAGCTAATTTGAAAAAAAAAATTAAAAAAAATAAAACAAAAAAACTACTCTTTACCTCGCTAGGCGACATGAATAACCTCTAATATCCGAAAGGGAACCTTTTTTTTCAAGAATACCTTGAGTTTTTAGTAGCTACCAAAGACCATTCAATCCCTTCCCTAATCTCTAGCAGTGTCAACCTTAAGATTTGCAAGTTTATGTAGTGTAGGTGACAATAGTTACTCTCTTGTTACTACATCCAACATAAAGGGAATCCTAAGATTTGAAAGATTATATCAATGAGAGGTAAGAGAATGTTAACATAGCATTTATAAGAGCTAGCATAGATATGTAAGTACTCCCTTTCAAAAATTCTTAGAGAACATTTGTAATCACTCAAATTATTTTCAAACTTGTTTTTCATGAGTCATTACAAAGCTTGTAAATATAGCTTTTAAATACGATTCAAAGAATTTAAAGGATAAATAAAGATAGGTAAAAATTATTATTGACATGATTTATTCAAATAATCTAGTATAGTTAAATGATTAGGTTTTACATATTTCCATCATGAAGATTGGATAGTTCATTTGCATTTTAGACTCTTTCATGCCAAATAGGTCACTTCATAATATCTAAAATATAGAAAGGTAATATATTGATAATCTAGTTGTCCAAAGCATATCTATTGTAATATGTGAAGCTTAAAATTAGTTATGACATCTTTTGACGTATCCAACTAAACTAAAAAATGGGTAAAAGTAGTATAGGTGAAAAAAAAAGATATTAACTGGAACACATATCTAAGGAGAGCTCCCAATGGTCTCCAAAAAATCTACAATTCCAAATGGAGGATGGGAAAAAGGAGAACCATTCACATGGGTCACAAATGATTCAATCTTGACCATCCGTCATGGATCTATCTCAACTGTCCAAATTTGAATTTTCAAATTTGAGTCATTTTCCCTCCAAAGAAAATCTATATAATTAAGCCATTCTAAGCTCATTTCATATAGATGAATAGTGATTTTATATCTAACTAATGCCAATTTAAATTTTTAGTTAATCTAGCTCATTTGTTCTTCATTTGAATTGTCAATTTCATGCATTTTAGCAATAATGAAGCATAATTGAACAATGTTCTATGCATTTTAGGTAATTTTCTCTTAAATATTTCATCCTAGATTGTGTATTTGCTCTGAATTCATGCTTAATTTGAGAGTATTCTATGAAATTAACATAAATCTTCTAGCTAGGGAGCAATAGGACATTTTTGACATGTTAATTATTTCAATTTGGTGTAATTCAATTATATTTTATACTAACATGTAAAGCTAAAGTCGTATTCAGTGATTGTGTGCAGGATTCTTATAGGTACAACATTTACACATCACATTTTTAGTGCCCAAGTCCTATCAAAACAAGACAAAATCATTTTCCTTTGCGTGTGTGTGTCCCGAATTGAACACTTTAAAATACCTCTAAACACACCAAAAACATTGGAAACTTTGCAAATTGTTGGTTATCACCTAGACACAAATTCTCACAAAGTTGTCATTTGCACAAGAATGTGGGTTCTAAAAACATTTGGTCCTTCTCTTATTACTGGTCAAAACAAAGGTCATTTATTTTCTATTTCTATCAAAATCAACTCAATTTTTAGATAATCTTGGAAAACTCTATTTTTAGTCCAAACATCACAAGATTAACATCAAACTTTGGTTATAGAAGATCAATCCATTTTATTTATTTATTTCAACAACCTAACGCTAGTCTCAATTGGTCATATCAACCCCTTCTTATTTATAGATCACTATTAAGGTCAATCTAACCTTCATCAAGATCTCAAACATCATCTACTTTACATCAACACTTTTTCATCAAACTTTGACCAATTTGTAGGCTATTTTATCAAACATTAAAACTCAAAGTGAGAGATCGATCATATTTTCAAATCAAACATCATCTAATCTGATGAAGGGGACTCCCCTTAAAACCACAAGTACACGACAGAAACAAAGAGAAACAACAGAAATTTGCAAGAATAGAATTTGGCTTCTTATTGGCTCCACAAATGTAGAATTACAAACATCAAAATTACAATATCAAAAGCCACATGGGCATCCCTTACAATAATCTGTAGGACAAAGCCTCAAATAACCACCCAGAACTGCCCTAGAAAACACCACGGGCCTTCCTTAAATAGACAATTTTCCACCGCCCGAGAAGGTTCCAAAAACCTAGCCATTAAGGCCGACTACCCTTAGCATTTAATTATTTTTTCACTTTTATTACAAAAGGGTCGGCTTTAAATATTTACAAAACATGAGATTAGGTAGCCCAACTTTAAGAAGCCATAACTTTTGAACCGTAGCTCCAATTGGCTATTATAACCACTTTCTGGAAAGGGGAGATCGTGATCTACAGTGCCTGATGGCAAAACACTAGTCAGCCGGGGGTTCGACCTCGATTCAAAGCCTCTAAGGTCCTAAAATTTGAGCTCAAAGGTTTTGCACCCTAAAATCTCAACAGTAAATCCTTAATAACTTCGCCAATACAAATGATCTAGCAATGAAATTCAACTGGCATTCTTATATGACTAAGATGAACCTTCACCTGGAA
>MU218911.1:155639-178778 GCA_018584345.1 Thuja plicata | reverse complement strand
CTTTCAAACTTCTTGTTCAACTTTTCCTCTACCTTTAGGGAAAACTGGTAGGCCTCTTCAATACTGTTCATTCAGATCAGGTTCAACTCCTCCTGAATGCTCGGCCTCAACCCATTAAGGTAATGGGAAATTTTCTCCTTGTCAGCTTCCGCATGGCCTATTCGGATGAGGATTTGATAGAATTCCTCCGTATACTCTTTGACAGATTTTCCTGCTTGCTTCAAACCTTGCATTTTCTTTAGTAGATCGAGCTCATAATCAACAGGAATGAACTATCGCTTCAATTTATTCACCATCCGATCCCATCTTGTGATTTTCTCCTTTCCTCTTCTATTTCACTCCAACTAAATCTCCTGCCACTAGATCTTCGCATGACCCTTCAGTCAGGCCTTCACAAATTTGACCCTATTCGGATCCTCAATATCTTGATACTCAAAATATTCTTCTATTTCATTGATCCAGTCGATCAACTCTTCTGGGTTAAGATTTCCTAAAAATGTGGGAACCTCAAGCTTAGGTCTTTTCCCGATCTTGGAAATGGCCCGAAAAAGCCTTTCCTCCTCTTGGTTCAAAGTTTCACCTTCCTGATCAAAATCTCCTTCTACGTCGGCTTCATCCTCACTTTCCTTTCTTACGGAAAGATTCATGCCTCTGTGAATCTCTTCCTGCAATGCTTGCACTTGTCTCTGGAGGGGTCTAACCTCAGGTGGTACACCTCTAGCTCTTCTGCCACGCTCCCTTCGTGGAGGCATTTTTGTGCTTATCACTAAAACCCTAACCACGGTCCTGGTACAAAATGCCTCACAGTTGGCGATCTATCTACACACTCAGGAACTTCTAGCTCTGATACCACTTGATGAAGGGGACTCCCCTTAAAATGACAAGTACATGACAGAAACAAAGAGAAACAATAGGAATTTTCAAAAATAGAAAATTGGCTTCTTATTGGCTCCACAAATGTGGAATTACAAACTTTAGAATTACAATATCAAAAGCCACATGGGCATCCCTTACAATAATCTGTAGGACAAAGCCTCAAATAAGCACCCATAACTACCCTAGAAAACACCATGGGCCTTCTTTAAATAGGGAATTTGCCACCGCCCAAGAAGGTTCCAGAAATCTAGCCATTAAGGCCGACTACCCTTAGCATTTAATTATTTTTTCACTTTTATTACAAAAGGGTCGGCTTTAAATATTTACAAAGCATGAGATTAGGTAGCCCAACTTCCGGAATCCATAAATTTTGAACCTTTTGAACTGTAGCTCAAATTGGCTATTATAACCACTTTCCAAAAAGGGGAGATCGCTATCTATAGTGCCTGACTTACGAAGCACCAGTCAGCCAGGGTTTCGACCTTGATCTGGAGCCTCTAAGGTCCTGAAAGTTGAGCTCAAAGGTCTTGCAACCTAAAATCTCAATAGTAAATCCTTAATAACTTCGGCAATACAGATGATCTGGCAATGAAATTCAACTGGCATTCTTATATGACTAAGATGAACCTTCACCTAGAAAATTAGAACATTCTGAGTTCAAACGACCAACTTACTAAAAATAGTAAGTTTCCAAAAATAGCAGCTTTGTACAAAATAGCCCCTATTGAATAGAAAAACACATATTTTTGGGTGATGCAAGATTGCCCTTACACCCAGGATGCTCCTGCATCACAATCTTACATGGTGTGGAAACAAAGTGGTTTCTATGAACAAATTTATATAGGACATATAATTTTGACAAGAATCGTACCAGAAGCACAATCAGATCAACATCAAAATCCATTCACGACTGAACATACTATAGACCCAGAATCTCAAACTAATAACAACAACATGGATAGAATTGAGAATGAGTGGGATAATCATACCAATATTGATAATGAAGAAGAGATAACTGAAGAATACATCTAAAAAGTCCAACAAGACACAAGGTTCCAAAAGATCATGGACAAGGTCTTGATGGCTGACAAGGAATAGTATTTTGTGCATCTAACCTCTATGGGAATCAAATTACCTCAAAATTTTGATATCAAACAACTTAAAACACATGAAGAGAAAAATCCCATGACTGCTCTTATCAAACAGATTGAGGCTTTGCAAACTCAAATCATATACATGAAGAAAGATAATGACACTATTCCGAAGAAGTATTCAATCAACACACTTTGTCCTATGTCTTTTGATCAAAATATACACATGCCTCCATTTATATCATACATGGATATACCAAAGTATGAAAAGTATACATGAGTTACAAACCCTCAAGATCATATACAAGAGTTGTATACTCTTAGTATGGAGTTCATTTACGAACAGACCTACTTGACGAGTTTGTTTCGTGGTAGCTTAAGCAGACAAGCAACATAATGGTTCTCCAAATTACCTCATAGAATCAAATTTTTTTAAGATTTAATAAATAAATTCATGCAACATTATTCCTTCAATATTCAATATCCTATTACAATGATTGGTCTATGTAACACTAAAAATGTATTGGAAAATCATTCATATCATTCTTATAGCGACGGGGGAAAATATTTGCAAGATATCGTCGTTCAATTCCTGAAATGATAAAAATGGACCTTTTTGTAAACAATCTTGTAACATAAATGAATAATTATCTTCAATTACAATGCATTCCAAAATTTGAGAAGGTAATTGAGATGGGAGTCAAAATTGAAGACATCTAGTTAGGAAAGGAGAAATCAAGATCTATAAATAATCCAAGGGATCTTACAATAATAATAACAATGGTAAGCGAGACATATCAAAGTATTGGAACAAAATTTAGAATGTTGTCAATGATGGAGTAGTAGATGCCCAAAATATAAAACCAAAACAACCGGCATTTAATCTTTCTACTAATACTCCTCCAAAGGATTCTAATACTACATCAAATGTATGGATTAATCAAGAATCCAAGCAATCAAAACTACCTTTCAAAAATTTTCCTAAACGAGTGTTTACACCTCTCGGAGAGTCACTTGAATCATCTTTATGTAAGCTCATATCCACAAGGTTATTACACTAACTAAATCAATACCATACAAAACACCAGTTAAACCAAAATGTTTGAATGATGCTCATTATTGCGAGTATCATCGAAACAAGGGACATAGAATGAACAAGTGCATGAAACTCAAACTTATGTTACAAGACCTAATCGACAATGAGGTCATTACAGTGGATGGGAATAAGAAAAATGAAGATCACACGACTTTTAAGACACCTTTTCCTAGCTTTAGAAAGAAGAGTCATCCAATGCTAAGGGCAATCTGGTGAATTTTACTTATTCACATGACAACACTATTAACATGTTAGAATCATGGGACCAACACATCAATTTGATAATACTCAAAGACAACAGTCCACTAATGTAGTAACAAGGAATCAAGCTAAAGTGACTTTGAAAAGAGATTCTTCAAAACTGCTTACATCTTCAAAAGTAAACTCAACAAAAAAAACTTTATTACCATTCTCATCTAATTATAGTTTGGTTGATCAATTTCAGAGAACTCCTATGCAAATCTCTATTATTGAACTGCTTAATACCTCTCCATCACATAAAGAGATTTTGGAAAAAGCTTTGGTTAAAACAAATGTTCCTATAAATTTGGATGTGGATAAATTTCAAGCTATGGTTGGACACTTGACCACACCATAGTATCTATCATTCTCAGAGGAAGATGACATTACTACAAGACACCCACTTAAAATTCCCTTACACATAGAGGTGTTAATCCATAAACATCGAGTAAAGTGAGTATTGATAGATGGACGAGCGGGCCTAAATATTTTTACTCTAGGTTTGATCAAAGCATTGGGATTCTCAAACAAAAATATTGACCCTAAAAAGAGGATAACCATTAAAGCATAAAATGATGAAGAAATATCATCTAAAGGTTTTTTAATTTTGCATATCAAAGTGGGACCCATGGAAATAAATATTGTGTTCCAAGTGTTAGATCTTAACCTATCATATAATATCCCCTTCAAAAGACCTTGGATACATAAAATGCAAGAAGTACCATCCAATTTACTTCAATGCTTAGAATTCCCTCATAATGGAGAAGAAATCACAATTTTATCAGACACCAGTTATTTCCAATCCTGCAATAATGCCAGATAATCAAATGAAAGAATTGTTCTTCATAACAGGGAAGCTACAAAATAAAAATCAAATGAGAGTTCAACATTAGCTATGCTAAGAGATTTTAAAAAGAAGCTCAAATTGCAATATAACGAGACTGGAGAGTAAAAAGTGGATCAACTACTCTCATTATAAACATTACCTCTCTCACCATGATCAGAATGAAGACCTTCATCATCCATAATGTCAACAAAGCCTAAACCACAAACAATCTATAATGGAACTTTTGTAAGAGACAAATCAGTGGAAGAAGAGAACCAGGGCAATGAGGTATTCGAATGACTATATAAGGAAAAATATGAATCTCATCAAGATATTAAACATGTCCAGACAAAAACACAAAAACATGGACGTGGTCTTCATATCATGCAACAAATGGGATATCAATGACAAGGACCTCTAGGAAAGAATAAAGCAGGTATTGTCGAGCCAATTCTTACATAATTCAGAGATACCAAAGATAAAACTTGTATAGGGTACAAAGAGGAAGCACAAATCCCACTCATTCAAGAAGGCCCAATCTTTGATGAAGAACAAGAAGAATCTAAAGAGGAAACATAGATGGTCCCTATCTCCTATGAAAGATTATTACATATCTGTGAAGAAAATCCTCAGTATCAAGTAGAAGTCTAGATTCCTTCATTTTGAGGGATCAAGAAACTAATACTAAGGAAGAAAAATCCACCCAATAGCCAACTGATCAAATACTTGACGACAATTAAAATGATTCTCAAAGACATACATTTGATGAAAAAATCAATTAACAAGGAAATTGCCATCCTAACTGGGGACAACTAGTAACAATTACGTGCATGTTCCACACTGGCCACATTATCCTAACATAGATTATAATGAGTATGAATGGGATCTATTCTCTAACGCTACTATGTATATTGAAATTGATGTCATTCCTCAATATGCACCCATTCTTGAACGAGGAGAAAGTTAGAACACTACTCATAATACCAAAATAATTGTTGATTTTGCTAACGTGGTGTCACCAAGCATAATTGATGTTCATACAGGAGTCTTATTAGGACCAGAAGAGATTCAAATAATAATAGAAAACACAATAAAAGGACAAGAGGCACAAACCTAAGGTGTATGACCATTCAAATCCAGTTCACATAATATTGATGATGATTCAAGTGAGAATAGTGAGACTCGAGATAATCTAAATAATCTTCAGGATGACATTTTTATAGACCTTGTTGATGCATTCAAAAGATATGAGAAAAATTCCATCATGACCTTTGAAACATTTTAAGCTAATCCTAACAAAACCTTACACCTAATCCACACTAAACTTAATGACTAGACCTTACCTGAACCTATGGATATACCCATATCTCCTAATGAGAATGCCATAGCTCGTTATCTTAATGCGATAGAACTTGAAATTTCTTCCACTAGAAAATCTAATGCATGGGGGGATATCAAGTTTTCCAGTCATAAAAGAAAAAAGAAAATAAATCAAACAACTGAAGGTGAAAACCATTCTATGGCAGTCTCAGATAAAAAAAAAAAAGAAAAATAAAGGATGTATCCAATAGTACAAAACTTCCCTGAGGCACTAGAGGATGGGAAACTTGATATCCTCCTCGATCAATCACAAGAATGGTCTTTGGGTCTCATTAAAACTACTCAATTGATCAACCTGGGAACAAAAGAGAAACCTTAGACCATATACATTGCTCAATCCTTATCTGGTGAGGAGAAGCAGGAATTTACACAATTCTTCAGAGAAAAGAAGATAAAATTTGGATCATCCTATTCTGATATGCCAGGCCTAGATCCTAATATAATAATGCATCATTTATCTATGGCTCAAGGAGTCAAACCTTTTAAGAAAAAAATGAGTAAAATTCATCCTCATATTGCACTACTAGTAAAAGCATAATTCAAATAGATATTGAAAGTACGATTTATCATAGTTATTGCCTATGCAGAATGGATATCCAATATTGTTATAGTCTCAAAACCTGACAATTCTTTCAGAGTTTGCACATATTTCCATGATGTAAACAAAGCATGTCCAAATGATAATTTCCCGCTACCAAGTATTGATGTCATTGTAGATCTCACAACACGATATGAGATGTTGTCATTAATGGATGGATTCTTAGGCTATAACCAAATTAAGATAATTTTTGTACCAAGATAAAACAACTTTCACATGTTCATGGGGAACATTTTGTTTGAACATTATTCCCATTGAAATCAAGAACACATGAGCGACATATCAATGAGCAATGACAACAATTTTCCATGACATGATGCATAAGAACATTCAAGATTATGTTGATGATACCCTAGGGAAATATAACAATAGGAAAGATCATTTGACAAATCTAGCTACAATCGTAGATCGAATGGAATAGTTCAAACTGAGTTTAAACCCAAAGAATTGTTCATTTGGGGTTACTTTGGGAAAGCTTGTAGGATACGTTATATAAGCTAAAGGCATTAAAGAAATCATGGAAATGCCATCACCCAAAATTATTAGTCAAGTAAGATCCTTGCAAGGTAAGTTACAATCAATCTAAAGATTCATTGCTCAACTAGTGGATAAAGCACAACCATTTATGAAGCTTATGCATAAGGGTATTATGTATAAATGGGATGCATTATGTGAAAAATCATTCAAACAACTGAAATAATATGTACAAAATCCACCAATACTAATTTTCCCAATTGCAGGAAAGCCATTATTACGATATGTTTCAATAACTGATACCTCATTGGAGGCACTCATAAAAAAACAAGATGAAAATGGAAAAGAACAAGAAATATGTTATATAATCAAAATAAATGTGCAATATGAACTCAACTACACCCCTATTGAGAAATATTGTCTCGTAAATGTATTTGCATCACATAAATTTAGATACTATGTGATGGCATATTCAATCAATTTGGTGGCCAAGATTGATCCTCTAAAATACCTACTCAACAAAGAAACTTTAACATGAAGGTTAGCTAAATAGGTCAGGATACTTAGCGGGTTTGATATTGAATACATAGAAAGAAAATCTAGAAAAGTACAAATTATTGCAGATCAACTAGAAGAAGCACCATTGCCAGGGGACAATCCTTTAACAGTTGAATTTCCTGATGAATCCATCCTAATAATCACTAAACACACATGGAAGATGTATTTCAATGGTTCCTTTACACAATAGGGATTAGGAGTAGAAATAGTTTCCATCTCCCCCACAAGGCTATGCAATCCCTAAGGAATATAAAATTATATTTCCATGTACTAACAATATTACGTAATATGAAGCCTTGGTAAACGGTTTAAGGATGACATTACAATGGAAGATCATGGAACTACATATCTATGGTTATTATCAACTCTATTGGAAATATATTAAGGCTTGGTGACTGAGGGGGTGAATCAGGAACTAATAAAACCTAGTCTCTTTAATCCTTTATTAGATTATCTAATCTGATTGCATGCATGAAATAGAAGAGTAATAAACATCCACAACACTTGACACAATATTTGGTTACCCAGAAACCTTTCAAATAGAAAGTAAAACTGGGGTGGGGATGGTACCCACAAGATTTATTACTACAGTATAAATTTAGCCTTTTAAAGCTTACAATTGACCACTTCTGATGAAATACCCCATTAGGAGCAATAAGGACTATTAGCTCCACCTTGTGAAAGGATTTAGTACAATATAATCAAGTATGCAACTCTGTTAGGAGATTTGTAAAGAATAGTTAAGTCCACCTTGTTAGAGGATTTTGCTGATGCAGCTATTAGGAAGAACCAATTGATGATCTTCTATGCAACTCTAATTTGCTAAGTAAGATCCAATGATATAATACTAATCACCTGAATGTGATAGATGAGTCTCTTTTGTTCCTTATACTGTTGTAGCCTCTTAATCAATCTGCCACTTCATATTTGCATATACACTTATTCACACACATTTGGATAAAAAAATACCATATATTTATACCTTATCCAAATCAAATACTTATGTAAGTCAGCTTCCATAAGATAAATTAATATCAAACAATATAAGATAAGTCAGTCCAAAACTGTTACTCGGGTCTAGTGATCCACTCGGGTGATATACTGGCACTCAGGAAATATGTTGTCAATCAGGAAACATAGTTAACTCTGGCACTTGGGCTACACTATTACTCTGGTCATATTGATCACTTGGGTTTAATATTGATTACCACTTTATGCTCAGTTAACACTGCCACTCCTCAGGTTACACTGTAACTACTCGGGTTGCACTGCTAACTCGGTCAACTCTGTGTCAACTAGTTGAATTTCCTGATGAATCCATCCTAATAATCACTAAACACACATGTAAGATGTATTTTGATGGTTCCTTTACACAATAGGGATTAGGATTAGAAATAGTTTTCATCTCCCCCACAAGGCTATGCAATCCCTAAGGAATATAAAATTATATTTCCATGTACTAACAATATCGCGTAATATGAAACCTTGGTCAATGGTTTAAAGATGACATTAGAATGGCAGATCATAGAACTGCATATCTATGGTTATTATCAACTCTGTTGGAAATATATTGAAGCTAGGTGACTTGGGGAGGGTGAATCAGGAACCAATAAAAGTTAGTCTCTTTAATCCTTTATTAGATTATCTAACCTGATTGCATGCATGAAATAAAAGAGTAATAAACATCCACAACACTTGACACAATATTTGGTTACCCATAAACCTTTCAACTATAAAGTAAAAATGGGGTGGGGATGGTACCCACAAGATTTATTATTGCAGTATAAATTTAGCCTTTTAAAGCTTATAATTGACCACTTCTGACGGTCTTCCCCATTAGGAGCAATAAGGACTATTAGCTTCACCTTGTGAAAGGACTTAGTACAATATAATTAAGCATGTAACTCTGTTAGGAGATTTGGAAAGGATTGTTAAGTCCACCTTGTTAGATGATTTTGCCAATGCACCTATTAGGATGAACCAGTAGATGATCTTCTATGCAACTCTGATTTGCTAAGTAAGATCCAATGATATAATACTAATCACCTGAATGTGATAGATGAGTCTGTGTTGTTCCTTATACTGTTGTAGCCTCTTAATCAATCTGCCACTTCATATTTGCATATAAACTTATTCACACACATTTGGATAAAAAAATACCATATATTTATACCTTATCCAAATCATATACTTATGTAAGTCATCTTCCATAAGATAAATTAATATCAAACAATATAAGCTAAGTCAGTCCAAAACTATTACTCGGGTCTAGTGATCCACTTGGGTCATATACTAGCACTCGGGAAATATGTTGTCAATCAGGAAACATAGTAAACTCTGGCACTCGGGCTACACTGTTACTCGGGTCATATTGATCACTCGGGTAATACTGATTACCACTTTTTGCTTAGTCGACACTGCCACTCCTCGGGTTACACTGTAAGTGCTTGGGTTGCACTACTGGCTTGGTCAACTCTATGATGCCTAAGTATTTTGGCACTAATTGATAACATGTAATTGATTGAATGTTTGAAGATGTTAATTTGATCACCGAAATGTAGAAAGATAATGCAAGACATTAAATCAGTTAATGGATTATATTTTTATTGATGTCAACTTGATATAATATAATCGGTTATAATCAAAGTGTCAAAGATTTCAGAGAATCAGAGAGATAAATATTATGCTTTCAGTAATGCACAAAGATAAGAATTCACTACGTGACTTCAAACATCGACGACTAGTGGAACCCGCCAGACAAAGATCACTGAAATTCAAGTTGCAGTGATGCTCGAGCAAAGAAACCAATGAGAAGAATAACAAGAATTACTGATAGCCAGAATTACAGTGTTAACCGACGAGAAGAACTTTGTAGTGAAGCCCGAAGGATAGACAACCCCGACAGAGAAGCCCAAGCAGACTTGGAGTGTTGACCGAAGCTATCAAAGAATTAAAACACTGAAATTAACTGGAGTTTAGAAACAACAAAATATCTAGCTGGAAGAGCTATATATAGACTTAACTGGTAGTTATCATTGTTTTCATCAACAAGATAAAGCCAGAGATAAGTAAAGGATGTAAAGTTGTTTTGTCCAGTTGGAAAGAAGATCTCTACGAGATAAAATGAGAGTTTTTCTTTAAATAAAATTGGCTAAGATTGTGGATCATGCCAAGATCAAGACAATCAAGAACCTAGAAATGGTGATATTATTTCTATAAAGAGATAAATTAATTCATTACAAATTAAGGGGTGTGAATGAAAAAAAGGATGTTGAAGGGAAACTGATGAAGAACAACTTCATAGAGTCCTATTCAATCAAGCTGTGGAAAGAGCTAAAGATTTCTACACACACCCAGAAACAAAGGACAACATCACCAAGTAGAAGAAAAGTGGAGCAAAGGTATTAAAAAGATATATTGATTAGATTGGTTTTATGAGCTTACAATAGATCTGAAAATCTGCAAGTATAAGTTTTATATGTGAACAACTCATAGTGTTTCAATTTAACCATTTATTTAGAAAGTCTCTTAATCAAGAAGGATTTAAAGATCCTTTCTATATTGAGATACATCCCAAGGACTGTCAAAAAGTTTGGTCATGAAGATAACATGAGATGCCAGATACCATTTGAAAAAATAGAAGAGTTTGGATAGGGAAGGTAGCATAGAAATGCCTGATATCAACTGACAAACTAATCTTTCAAATCCTCTAACAAGGTCACACCTAACAGTGTGTTTGTAACCTTTAACAGGGTTGGCTCTTCACAGAGCTCACTTCAAAAGAGTGAAAATTTTGGGTTATCGGTCGTAATTGGTTTTTCCCTTAACAGGGTTTCCACGTTAAAAATCCATGTGTCAATATGTTTATGAGTCATTACTTTAGTGTTTTTCATTACACATAGCTAATCTGGATTGATCGGTATACTCTAGGTAATTTACTATTTTTTGGTAAATTTAAAGATTGCTATTCGGTAAACATACAAAATAAGGTTTAACAAAGCATTCCAAGCAATAGTAATTTGATAAGTATATTTGAAGGTATTCATCTTATAGGACTAAAGATAACTAGAGGCTTAATATTGTGGTACTAAGTTTTTGGGTTGATTAATTAGAATATTTTTTGAGGCCACTAATTCACCCCCCCTCTCAGTTATTAATAACAATTGGTATTAGATCTTGTGTGCTTAGAAAGGGATTTTAACAGCTAAAGCAAAAGATCACAAGATAAAGACAACTTTGCATCATGGAAAAGTAGAATAAGACTCCACCTATCAGGTATTGGTAATGATGTTACTCAATACCTTGATACTGAATATGTGTTTCCTACAGGACCTCACACTCTTGAGAAATTAAGAGAAAATCATGAGCATAATTTCACGATGATAGAACTTTCCTCATCACTCTCCGATGCTGAGTTTGAAGATGTCAAAACCTGTATCTCTACAAAGCAAATGTGGGATAAGTTGAAGCTGGTACATGGAAGAGATGTCAATGTACTAAGAGCGAAGGAAAAAATCCTAAGAGGGAGGTTTGATGACCTAAGGATGAAAGAAGGAGAAAATATCACTCAGTATAGCTATAGAATCAAAGAGGTAGTCAATGTTATCCAAGGAGTTGGAGGTGTACTTGAAGAGGAGATAGTGGTAAGTAAAATCTTAAGAACCTTGCTACCTGTATATGCTATTAAAGTTTTTGCTATTCAAGAAATAAGAGTAGTTGCAAACAATACAGTTACTCTACATAGTCTTATTGGTAGACTGATTTCATTTGAGATGAATAACTTTGAAAATAGTGTCCTACCATCTATAGAATCTACATTCAAATCTTCTTTAAAAATAAGTAATTTAATTCATAGACATGATATTAGAAATGATAGTGAATGAGGATCAAGGACTTCATGAGATTGAAGCACTAATGGAAAGAAGATTGCAGAGAGGAAAAGGTAGATACAAAGGTAAATTACCAATTTTATGTTTCAATTGTAAAGAGGTTGGACACTTTGCTGCAAGATGTCCAAAAAGAAGAAGTTGAAGACAAAAGTAATGATAGATCATATGAGAATATGTTTGGTAGAGGTGATAACATAGATTACTGAAGCAACTGACAATCTGACAAAAGAGATACCCGAGACTACAAGGACAAAGGGAAGAAAGCTTGTTACCTAGATGAGAATAGAGCTGATGACACTGACACCAAATTAGAAGAATACATTGAGATGGTAGTTGTAGCCATGAAGGATGATACAGAGGAAGAAGGATAAATGTATGTAGAAACTGCACTCATATCTAAAGTTAGTAAGAATGATGTCTGGATCATAGATAGTGGCAGCACTCAACATATGACCGGTGATAAACAAAAGTTTGAGACTTTTGAATACTATAATGTTGGTTCAGTAAGAATGGGAAATGATACACCTTGTCTAGTTGAAGGTAAAGGAACTATAATGTTGAATAACCCAATCAAATGTGAAAATGCTTACTGGGTAATAGGACTAAATTATAATCTGTTAAGTGTTTCACAACTTAATAATATAGGTCACCAAGTGGCATTTGAAAATAAGAAGGCAAAGGTCTTCAATGAATTAGGAAGGTTTATTGGAATCGGTGAGAAGACAAAAGATAACATTTTCTATCTTGATGACATTAACACTACTTGTTTAATGACTAGAAACAAAGACATATGGTTGTGGCACAAAAGATTGTGTCATGTGAATTTTGACAACATGATAAAGATAAGAAACAAAAGTAATGTCAGAGGCTTACCGAGCATGACTAAGCCCAAGCATATCATGTGCAAGAATTGTCAAAAAGGTAAGAAGACAAAGTCTAGATTCAAGAGTAAAACCCATACATCTAATGAAATTCTAGAATTAGTCCATACTGATCTATGTGGACCCATGAGGACAAAGAGCTACTATGGAGATAGGTATTTTATTCTCTTTGTTGATGATTATTCTAGAATGATGCCAATCATGTTCTTAAAATATAAATCTGAAGCATTCAAGATGTTTAAATGGTATAAGGCTATGGTACAAAAACAAAGTGAAAAGAAATTGAAATTCTCAAGGTCAGATAGAGGAGGGGAATTTACTTGAGATGAATTCACTAACTATTGCAATGAGCATGGAATTAAAAGATAGGTTTCTGCACCAAGAACACCACAGCAAAATGGAATTGTTGAGAGGAGAAACAAATAAATTTTTGAATGTGCAAGAACATTGATGATTGAGAAGAGCATCACTCAAAATTTCTAGAGGGAAGCTATCAGTATTGTTGTCTACACATTAAACATAGTACAACCAAAGAAGGACACAAAGAAGACACCCTACGAGATTTGGTATGGTCATGCACCCAATGTATGTTACTTCAGAAACTTTGGTACTCAATGTTATATTTTGAAGGATGATAGGAATGGAAAAAATGACTCCAAAAGTGAAGAAGGAATCTTTCTAGGGTATTCAACCAAAAGCAAGGCTTATAAATATCTTAAGAAGTTGTCTGAGAAGATCATTGAAAGTGTAAATGTAAAAATAGATTATTTTGTAGAAAATAATGATAAGGAAAGAAGAAGAGAACCAGAGGACTACAATAGATTTGTTTATACAGAACCTGACACTCTGCCTGAGAAATAGGTTATCACTCCCGAGTAACAGAACAATGCACCCAAGCATTAGGCTGCACTTATCAAAAATTAGGAAAATCCTAAAGATGATGTTCTAAGTGATGGAGATCAGAACGAAGGTCAAGAAGATGATGAGAATGATGAGTACAAAGCTAAACCAAAACTTGCCAAGTATGTTAGAAGACATCATCAAAAAAATCAAGTCATAGGAGACAAGAAGGCTAGAATGAGAACAAGAAGTAAGTCACTAAACACTAGATGTTTACTTTGTGATTTTGAGCCTAAATTTGTTAATACTACACTTGAGAATGAAGAATGGGTCAGTTTTATGAATGAAGAAATAGAACAGATTGAGAAGAATATTACATGGACACTAGTACCGAGACTAGATGACAAGAGTGTCATCGATACCAAATGGATATTCAAAAACAAGTTGAATGAGAAGGGGGAAGTCACAAGAAACAAAGCAAGGTTAGTATGCAAGGGATATGAACAAGAATCATGTATTGATAATGGAGAAACCTTTGCACCCATTTCTAGACTAGAAGGAGTTAGAATCTTACTTGCTTATGTTGCATTCAAAGGATTCAAAGTATACTAGATGAATGTCAAATTTGTATTCGTAAATGGAATACTTGAAGAAGAGGTATATGTCAAACAACCAGAAGGGTTTGTTGATCCAGACAAGAGAAAAATGGTATGTAGACTATATAAAGCCTTGTATGGATTGAAACAATCACCTAGAGTCTAGTATGAAAGACTTCACTCCTATCTCATTAGCATTAAATTTGTAAGAACAAGTGAAAATAGCAATCTGTACTTAAAAGAAGATACCGATGGTAATATTCTGATTCCTGAAATTTTTGTTGATGATATCATTTTTGGGGGAAATGAAATGTTATGCAAGTCCTTTACTAATGAAATGAGAAAAGAATTTCAAATGCCTATGTTTGGGGAGATCAAATTCTTTCTTGGTCTACTGATTCTTGAACAAGATGCAGACATATATATCACTCAATCCAAATACATCAAGGAAGTGTTGAAGATATTCTGTCATGCCCAAAAGTTGAGCAAAAACACATGATCAATTTTTTTTAAAACACACTAAAGAGGATAACTGAACTACCTCAAAGGTAACATGTGCACGCAAAATGGTGCAAGAGGAAAATAGTAACTAGAGAGGTTAAACTAAGAGGAATAGATTTTAGATCTATCCTACAGGGATCCCTAAGCTACAGGCTTTGATCCACGAACAAACTGAGGTAGTTAACCAAAAGTCAATAGAGTTGACCAAACGCCAACTAGAGTTGAACAAAAGTCAACTATACTCTGAACTGCGTGAAAGAAAGTTACTAGGGTCCGCTAAGCCCTAGAAAGGCTCACACATACAATTCGAGATAGTTGACCAAAAAGTCAACCAAGCTCGACCAAAATGTCAACTGTCACTGAATGGTGTACAGAGAACACCTCGTGCAAAAATTAGGATGAATGGACAAGGTTTGACCATGGTTGACCAAAAGTCAACTGTGCATGAATTCAGTCAACAGAACACAAATCCCTAAAAAAAATGGATAATCCGTGATGACCAGGGGTTACCTAGGTCCGCTAAATGATGAATGATATCATCGAAGTCAATAAGTTTTAAAAAGATGGTTAATAAATTAATAACGTTTTAAACATTATTTCTGAGAGTCCTTTAAATAAAAAAATACCCCTTTAAATAATTTAAAAGACAAACATAAAAAGAAACTAATGAATTAATGTTTATTAATTAAATAAATAACTAAAATGCTTAGATAAAATAAAAATTATGTATTTAATACTTTGAATAATACTTCTAGAATAAATCAAAGATTTAAATATTAATATAAATAAATACAACTTATAGAATATTATTTTAAAATTTACATGTGCAATTAAGAAATTAGATTTATTAAATCTGAATATATATATTTTTTCAATAATCTATTTAAATATAAATAAAATCTAACTTTATGTTAAACAAATCTAAAAACTCTAATAATTCAAATAAAAATCTAAACTAAGATATAATAATAAAAAATTAATGAGAAATTAAATCTAACTTTAATCAAATTTAAAAAAATAATAACTAATAAACTCTTAAAGACTAAATCTTAATTACACCCAAAAATCTAAATTACAAATAAAATAAAATCTACAGATTATATCACATGATATACATTAAAACAAATTCCTTCTAAATATGAAAATTATAAATATATTTGCCAACATTATAATATTTGCTATTAAACTAAAGTTTTATTCATAACACAAAATGCATATTTTAAAATGAAGTAGTTTAGTTTTAAACATAACTTATGTTGCAGAATCAAACTATAGTTAAAATTTGATATTTTGCAAGGTTAAATCATAGTTATATATATATACACAGCCAAGAGCAAGAATATAAAAAAATAATAATTAAAAACACTGGTGAAAAAAAAATGACTGTGTCTAAACATTGGGCATGTCCCATAATGTTTTTTGAAATTTTATTTCATTTTTGAAAATTATAATTCATCCCTTAACTCTTGGTGGAAACAAATTTTAAATTTAAGCATTTCAATTTTTATTTTTATTTTTTTGAAAATTTCTAGAATTTTACTAAGAAAAAAAAATATAATTATTTCCCTCAAGAACACTAGAAACCAAAAAAAAATCTAATTTTAACTTCTATTCATTGTTTTTTATTGAGGAATTTAAAGTTTAAAAAAAATCCACCATATCATTTGATTCCAAAAAGGGGATTAAATTTGTTTAGTAGCAAAGTATTGTTCTTACTTAAATTTTGAGTTATGTACTTCACTCATAAGGAAATCTAAGTATAAAAACATTTAAGCTAAATATACTACTTTTATTTCATAACATTTACATACTGAAAATAAATCAATAAAGACATTTAACAACATAATTTCTCCAAAGCTTCTCTTTGAGAATGAGATATTATCCACAAAAAAAATTTCATGTTGATAATTTTTTTTTATTTAAACAAAATGATACCATCCAAGGATTTTGAACTAAACTAATTTAAGAAATATGAAGGTCTATGTTTTCTATGTTCTATCCAAAACTGCTTCTAAGAAAATAGTTAAACCTACATTTACATATACTGATAATTTCCTTTCAAATTTATTAAATAAATATGAGTACAATTTCTTTTTTTTTCTTTCATAGAATCTCCATCTACGTGATGGGATAAAAGATTTACAAATAATTAATATTACAAATGTTCAAATGGTATTAATACAATCTGGAGATACCCTAAAGGATAGGTTACAAGCCATAATTTTACAGTGATTCTCATCTTCCAAGAAAGGGTAATAAGCATCTTCTACTGTCAGTCGGTACCTGTAAAGATGAGGTTGACCATGGAGGCTCACCTCCCAACCTAGGCCTTTACAAGGCCACCCTCGAGCTTGGGGATCCAAACATGAAACAAGATACAAACAGGCATGCAAGACTCAACTAAAAATCATGCATAAACATAGAAATCACATAACCAGAAAATTTTCCATACAAGGTTGAACAAAAGGATAAGTCTCCAAGAGACCTTCCCAAAACAGGGGTAGTGGTAGACCTCACTATAGGAGAAAGCCAATTATCAAAATGAAAATACAAGCCTCACAAGAACTTGAAAATGACCATCTTCACAAGATGCAATCCTGAAATAACCTCCTTATGCCCCCCATGTGCCCTCAGGCCCTTCTTGGCTTCATGGGTATCATGTTACCCCATATTTTTCCCTCCACACATGGGACACTCTACACTAATAGGATTCATTTCCTACTACCCCTTCAAGATTACTCTGCCCTCCAAAGGGTGAGTGTGGCTTGAAGACCCATTCGAAATTCAATCACCAAATAAAGACATTATGAAACCAAACATGAGATTTCAATTTCAAAAAAAAAATTAAAGCTTCCAAAATACATATGACTCCATTAATGGAGTTTTTGAGCTCAAGAACACACATAAACACAAACAATTTTACTTTAAAAAAATCCAACCTTAATTCCAAGCTAGAATGAGAAATGGATTGGTGTTGAGCTATTCTTCCTAAGCTCCTTCCAAAATGGCTCCTTCAAAATAAATTCTGTCTCTAAAGGTAGAGAGTGGGTGAACACCCAACTCATCCTAATTCCCTCCCTAAATAGGCAAACCTCCAACAAGAACAAGGCTTAACCCAAAGGTGAGGTAACTCTAACCAACCCTTAACTATCCTCTTGCCTAACTCTCCAAGGGTGAAGTCAAATGGAACTTGGGTAGAAGAGAGAGTGAGGTTAACCAAAGTTACACTCCTCTTCAAAATTTGCTCAAGTCTGAAAATGACACTTTAAGGGAGCAATAAATGAGTTTAGAGGCTCATTAATGACAAAAAATGACCCCCAACCCATAGGGTACCAAGTTGGGTGACTAAAACTAACCCTGGTTACCCCTTGGGAGCCCAAAAGACCTTCTAAAACTAATCCTGAAGTGAACCTACGGATTTCTAAGTCAAGAAGACTTCTAGAAACTTCTAACCCTGGGGTAAGCTTGGGAACTCCTCCTAGATAACCTTAGTTAACCCTATGACTATCCTTGGTTCCCTTTACTAGCCACATCAACATTTAAATTAGAATAATTGCCAAATTTGGCACATTAAATTAAAACAAATGACATGACTCAATCTCATAAATATTTACTAATTTAATTATACACATGCAAACCACGTTCACGAAATAACCACATAAACAATGAGGTCCATGTCTCTTTATATAGATAGGACCTTGGAAAGCACAGGTATTTACATAGGTTCCAGTACTGGGTCCCCGATATAAATCCATGGTCAACTTTTCTTGCACACATTAGTAGATCCAAAACAACATGATATAAAACATAACACAACATAAATAATATACATGCACAGAAACCACATTTTCATTAGAACTAAAATAACCTTGCTTCGATTTCCTAAACCAAATTCATCATATTAAATTCATACATTTAAATCCATATAAGACATCAATCATAAGCTGAAACTGAAACAAAACATAAAGTATCTCAAAAGTACCCTGATTACAAAATCAGGTGTTGAATATATAACACAGGATTCCACCGATCCTCAAATGTATAAAAGGTCTCCAATAGTCAAATTATGTCAAAGTATAAACTACTGAAAACATGAGAACAAAATAGTAAAACTATAGAAGCATAATGTAGGTCTCACATCCACCACCTCTAGGCATGAACTTCCTCCTGGAGTTCATCAAAGAGTTGGGGGTACTGTGATCTCAGATATGTTGTGTCCTCCCAAGAAGCTGTAACCTCATCATAGCAATCCAACTAGACCCTAACCTAGTCGAGCTCTCTGCCTTGAATACCCAAGGTCCACCGAGCCAATATACAAGTTGGCTCCAAAGCCAGCTGCCCGTCCAACTCCACCTGCAAGGCATCCCAATCTATCACATGAGACTCATCATAAATATACTTCCTTAGAACTGAAACATGAAACACATGATGGATGCATGACAGGCTAGGTGGCAACGCTAAACAGTAAGCAACTGACCCTATCCTCTCAAGGATCTAAAAAGGTTCAACAAAATGGGGTGCTAGCTTAGAGCCCTTTCCAAAATGGATTGGACTCTTATGCGGTCGCACTCTCAAAAAGACTATGTCTCCAACTAGATAGACTCTATCAATCCTCTTCGCATCTGCATACTTCTTCTGCCTATCTTGAGCTTCCACTAGACGCTATCTAATCAAGGTCACGTGCTGCACCATATCTCTGACTAGCTCAGGACCAATGTAAACTCTATCCTCGATCCTATCCCACCTGAGTGGGGTCCTACATGGTCTACCATAAAGAGCCTGGTAGGGAGGCATACCCAAGGAAGTCTGATGCCCATTGTTATAGGCAAACTCCACTAGATGTAGGTATTATTCCCATCGGGTCTGATGGTCTATGACATACATGTGAAGCATGTCCTCTAGTACCTGATTAACCCTTTCGGTCTGACCATCTATCTCAGGATGATAAGTTGCAGTAAAGTTGATTCTAGTACCCATAGCTGCCTGAAGTTCTCTCCAAAAGGATGAAGTGAAGAGAGAATCTCTATCTGAGATGATCTTATGAGGTATGCCATGAAGTCTGACTATATCTTGCAAGAACATTTGCACTGCTGCTGGTGTGGTAAAGGTAGTACGCATGGGTGAAAAGTGAGCCACCTTAGTCAACTTATCGACTGTCACCATGATAGAATCATGACTATGAGACGATATAGGAAGACCTACTATGGAATCCATAGATATGGTGTCCCATTTCCACACTCGTACCTCATGAGGCTGAAGGAGACCGCCTAGATGATGGTGTTCTACCTTCACCCTCTAGCACTCTAAGCATCTAGCTACCATCTCTGAAATCTGAAACCTCATGCCTGGCCAATGATATAGCTACCTTAAATCGGCATGTATCTTCTTAACTCTGGGATACGCTACATAAGGGGCCCTATGAGCCTCAAGCATCACAAAATCACGCAATACTCTACAAGAAGGTATATAGATACGTCCTCTATGATGCAATAGTTCATCAAAATCCAAGGTATACTCTAAAAAATTTCCCTCAAGGGGTCTCTGAGATCGAATCAACTCACAAACCTATACATACATCTCATCCTCTTGCAAGTGATGAAGGATACGATCTTTCAAATCTGTGCCAGTAGACATAGAATAAAGCTCATGCCATCTCTTACTCAAGGCATCTGTGACCACACTCTCTTTCCATTTGATGTAATGGACATCAAAATCATATTCACATAAGAACTCCATCCATCTTCTCTATTTTGCATTTAGGTTTGGCTGAGTAAAGATGTACTAAAGACTCTGATGGTCTGAATGAAGTTCAAACCGATGTCCTAAGAGAAAATGTCACCATCTGACTAAACCATGCACTACTGTTGCGAGCTCAAGGTCATGGGTAGCGTAGTTGAGCTTTTGAATGTTTAGTTTCCTAGACTCGTAAGCTATAGCTCACCCACCTTGCATAATAACTACTCCCAAACCATCCAAGGAAGCATCTATGCATACCATTAAGTTTGTTGAAGGCTCTAGTATAGCTAGAATGGGTGCACTGGTAAGTGCTCTCTTGAGCTCTCAAAAATCCTTATCAAACTTCTCAGTCCACTCAAACTTCTTTCCCTTTTGCTGAAGAGAGGTAATGGGGTGTGCTACCTGAGAGAAACCATTAACAAACTATTTGTAGTAACCGGCTAAACCCATGAAACTCCTGACCTTGGTCATGGTGGTAGGTGTTGGCCAATCCATAATGGCATCAATCTTTGATGGGTCTACTGAGATCCCATAACCAAAAATAACATGGCCAAGGTATTTGACCTCCATTCTGAAGAAAGCACACTTCGACAAGCTACCATACAACTGATTGTCTCTAAGGCACTACAAAACTTGCCTCAAGTATTCCTCATGCCCTCTCTCATCTTTAGAATATATCAAGATGTCATCAAGAAACACCACTACAAAATTATCAAGGAAGGTTCTAAATACTCCATTCATAACACTCATGAACATAGCTGGAGCATTCATGAGACTGAATGGAACCACAATGAACTCATAGTGGCCATATCTAGTGCGGAAAGCAGTCTTGTGAAAATCACTATCCACGATTCTCAACTGGTGGTATCGTGATTTGAGGTCTATCTTAGAGAAGACTCGGGCACACTGCAACTGATCGAACAATTCATCGATCCTAGGAAGTGGATATCGATTCTTGATGGTATCCTTGTTCAATTTTCGGTAATCCATGCACAACCTAAGCTATCCATCTTTCTTCTTCACGAAGATAACAGGTGCACCCCAAGGAGAAACACTAGGACGTATGTGTCCTTTCTCTAACATTTCCTCAAGCTATATCTTGAGCTCATTAAGCTCATTAGTGGTCATCCTATAGGGTTCTCTAGAAACTAGTTTAGCTCCTAGTATGAGATCAATGGGAAAGTCTACTTCCCTACGAGGAGGCATACCAGGTAGCTCTGATGGAAACACATCTGCAAACTCTTGAAGAATGGGGAAGTCATCAAGAGAAGTTTCCTTCTCTGTCTCTTCTTCCCTATCACTGATGGTGATGGCATACAAATGGCATCCCTTTTGCATGCATCGCTTAAGCTGCATGGTGGATATCACATGAAGCGGGGTGATACCACAATAGTGGGTTACACTTTTTTGCCTAAACGGACATTGACTTCTACATTTTGAGAAAAACATTCACATTTGGATGCATATTGTCATTAAACTATTTGAAATCGAAAGATGAAGTAAACTAGAGTCTTTTAGGATTTTCTGTCTAGATTCTAAATATTATTTTTTATATTTTTTTTTGAATTGATTTTAATAGTTTTTTTTTCTCCCACGAAAACTGCTATGTTGCTGAAAATGTCTTTTTCAAAAAGGTACAATGACTTCGTATAACATAACTTTTTTTCTAAAATAGATATCAATGTGCTTCTTTTGAATTTGGTTTTGTAACATCCATACGGAGGGCATGCAATTTATTTGATGACATTATCATGATTATTTCATATTTTATGAAAGTTTGAAGTAGATTCAACCATAATTTTGACATACCTTGACTGTGTAGCTGATAACTTGTTGTGTATTTATCAAAATTTAAATTTTTCTTTTTTGATAGAAAGAAGACTCAAAAATTGAGGGAATTGTTATTTTTCAAAAAAAAATTCTATTTTCTACTATTTTTCATTGAACGTCAAACCTGGAAGTTTATATTTGATAAAAAACCTACATCTGATGCACGCCAAAAAACATAGACCTAATTAATTCAAAATTTGTCAAATCTATATTCATTAGAAATCTCCTTTAGAGTACTTGTCAGATGTAAAAGGAGGTGTCCCTATTCTTCTATTTGAGCCCATGCTTGAGCCACGAAGCCATGAAAATTGCATATTGTTGTGGGCCTTTGCAGATGGCATCATTTTTGGGGGTTTCGATAGAAACTACTTTCGATAGAAAGTAGTTTTGATCAAAACTACTTATTTTCGATCGAAACTACTTTCTATCGAAAGTAGTTTCATGATTTGGCATTTCACCAATTTTTACCAAAGCACTTTCGATAGAAAGTATACAGTTTCTATCGAAAGTCAAAGATGACTTTTGATAGGAACCCATGCCGGCCTCTTTGGTGTCGTTTCGGGTACAAAACAATTACATATAAATATATATATGTTTTTATCATCTTGTTATCTCAAAAGTCGCAAAATACTTCACAATTTGGAAAAAGAAGACAATTCTGCAACTTGTGATGGGAAATAAGAAGAGAAGGCTAAATAAGAGTGCACGAAATTATTCAGAAGATACT
>MU218911.1:96544-134869 GCA_018584345.1 Thuja plicata | reverse complement strand
ATGCAACCAGAGGATGCTACCTGGGAACCCCTTCTTCAGATTCAGCAACAATTTCCACACCTTAAGCTTTGAGGACAAAGCTTTTTTTTAAGGGAGAGGGGATGTTAGGAACCTGTGTGTTCCTTCTTTTTATTTTGTTAGTGTAGTGTTTTTGGACGCATATGCTTTGTAAGTCATCCCGTGAGTATATTTTATTATCCCACATGCATAGGTAGTATTACTTTTCTAGATCGTACTTAGTATATAAGAGTAGGTTGAGGCCTTTTCTGGACACGGACGAATTTATTGTATTGAGCTTGCTCAAAGGAGGTTACCCCCTCGAAGTGGCCCGCGATCAATAGATTCATTCTGAGTTCTGCTATTTCTCTATATTCTGTTATTTCGTGCATTCTCACCAAATTGCTGTAAGGAGGTTCCTCTCAGAAAACTTCCCATACAAGGTTGAACAAAAGGATAAGTCTCTAAGAGACCTTCCCAAAACAAGGGTAGTGGTAGACCTCACTGTAGGAGAAATCTAAATATCAAAATGAAAATACAAGCCTCACATGGACTTGAAAAGGACCATCTTTACAAGATGCAATCCTAAAATAACCTCCTTATGCCCCCCCAAGGTGCCCTCAGACCCTTCTTGGCTTCATGGGTATCATGTTACCCCATATTTTTCCCTCCACACATGGGAGACTCTACACTAATAGGAATCATTTCCTACTACCCTTCAAGGTTACTCTGCCCTGCCAAGGGTGAGTGTGCCTTGAAGACCCATTCGAAATCCAATCACCGAATAAAGACATTATATATAAAACTAAACATGAGATTTCAATTTCAAAAAAAAAGGGCTTCCAAAACACATAGGACTCCATTAATGGAGTTTTTGAGCTCAAGAACACACATAAACACAAATAATTTTACTTTAAATAAATTCAACCTTAATTCCAAGCTAGAATGAGAAATGGATTTGTGTTGAGTCATCCTTCCTAAGCTCCTTCAAAAAAGGCTCCTTCAAACTGAATTCTGTCTCTAAGGGTAGAGAGTGGGTGAACACCCAACTCATCATAATTCCTTCCCTAAATAGGCAAACCTCCAACAAGAACAAGGCTTAACCCAAAGGTGGGGTAACTCTAACCAACCCTTAACTAACATCTTGCCTAACTCTCCAAGGGTGAAGTCAAATGGAACTTGGGTAGAAGAGAGAGTGAGGTTAACCAAAGTTACACTCCTCTTCAAAATTTGCTCAAGTCTGAAAATGAAACTTTAAGGGAGCAATAAATGATTTTAGAGGCTCATTAATGATATAAAATGACCCCTAACCTATAGGGTACCAAGTTGGGTGACTAAAACTGACCCCGGTTACCCTTTGGGAGCCCAAAAGACCTTCTAAAACTAACCCTGAAGTGAACCTACGGATTTCTAAGTCAAGAAGACTTCTAGAAACTTCTAACCATGGGGTAAGCTTGGGTACTACTCCTAGATAACCTTAGTTAACCCTATAACTATCCCTTGTTCCCTTTACTAGCAATGTCAACATTTAAATTACAACAATTGCCAAATTTGGCACATTAAATTATAATAAATGACATGACTGAATCACATAAATATTTACTAATTTAATTACACACATGCAAACCATGTTCAGGAAATAACTACATAAATAATGAGGTCCATGTCTCTTTATATAGACAGGACCTTGGAAAGAACATGTATTTACAGAGGTTCCAGTACTGGGTCCCCGATATAGATCCATGGTCAACTTTTCTTGCACACTCAATGCACACATTAGTAGATCCAAAACAACATGATATGAAACATAACACGACATCAATATTATATATGCATAGAAAACACATTTGCATTAGAACTGAAATAACCTTGCATCAATTTCCTAAACCAAATTCATTATATTAAATTCATACATTTAAATCCATATAAGACATCAATCATAAGCTGAAACTAAAACAAAACATAAAGTATCTCAAAAGTACCCTGATTACAAAATCAGGTGCTGAATATATAACACAAGATTCCACCGATCATTAAATGTATAAAAGGTCTCCAATAGTCAAAGTATGTCAAAGTATAAACTACTGAAAACATGAGAACAAAAGAGTAAAACTATAGAAGTCTAATGTAGGTCTCACATATTCAAGATGGAAGATTCCAAACCAGTTGGAACACATATGGCTACCGCATGTAAGCTGACAAAAGAAGAAAAATCCAATGATGTAAATCAAACCTTGTATAGATCAATGATTGGAAAACTAATGTATGTTGTTCATACAAGACCAAATATAGCACATGTAATTGGAATAGTTGCAAGATTCTCTGCTAATCCAAAAGAATCACATATGACTGTTGTCAAGAGAATTTTGAGATATCTGAAGAACACCGAGGAATATGGCTTATGGTATAAAAGAGAAGGAAAATTTGAGCTACAACTCTATACAGATGATGACTGGGCTAGAAACATTGATGACTGAAAGAGCACAACTGGAGGAGCATTCTTCATGGGTGACAGACTTGTCGCATGGATCAACAAGAAGCAAGGATGCATCTCTCAGTCTACTGTAGAAGTAGAATATGTGGTTGTTGCTGCCAATTTCTCCAATATTACATGGATCAAACAGTCACTGAAAGGTATGAATATGACTATTCTTGAACCAATAATTATCTATTGTTATAACACCAGTGCAATTAACATTTCTAAGATTCTATTCATGCATGCTAAGAATAAGCATATTGCTATCAAGTATCACTATCTAAGATAACAAGTGCCAGAAAAGGAGGTGATACTAGAATATGTTCAATCAAAGGAACAATTGGATGATATATTCACTAAGCCATTAGAAAAAGATACATTTGAGTACCTGAGACAGAGACTAGGGGTCCAACCCTTGTCTATTGGTTAGTAAGCTGACTAGGAGGATGCATCAGCCTAAACATAATCTGAAGATCATTCATGTTGATGCAAACACCAATATGAACAACAACAGATACATCTGAACATAGCAAGGTACAAATCTACATCGAATACTAGAGACATTGAATTGCTAATTGATAGGGAAATTCAAGGAGTATATTATATAAAGGGATGGAAGATGATGTAAAAAAAAATTGTTTGGCATTGTTGTGAAAGGGAGAGATTATCTCATTATCACAAGGGAGAGATTATCTCATTTATCAGAAAAGATTATATCATTATCCATGACAACACAAGAAAATCCTAAGAATCAAAGGTAAGAGTTAATCAATATTCAAAGGGAGAAAAATTGATTAGATGTGAAATATCCATCTAAGGGAGAGAAGTAAAAATGGGAGAGAGTTCATACAAAGAAAGAGATTATTGTCAAAGGAAAAAGAGATTATCAAGAAGAGGCTCAGTCAAGGTAGAGAACATATCAGAATAGAGAAAGAAGATGCTACATCTATCCAGTAAAGGGATTTAAGATTGAAGACAACCACTCTGCAAGAAACAAATCTAAGCTACTTGAGCTTACCGAAATCCAAACATTTGTAATAGTCACAATAGGAAAGATTGATGAAACTGTTAAAATTCATATTGTATTAGCAATAGTATAGTATGATAATGTAGTGTGTTGCCATCAATGACAAAGGGAGAGATTGATGACATGTAACTGATTGAATGTTTAAAGATGGTAAGTTGATCACTGAAATGTAGAAAGATAATGCAAGATATTAAATCACTTAATGGATTGTATTGTCATTGATGTCAAATTGATATAATCTAATCTGTTATAATCAAAGTGTCAAAGAATTTAGAGAATCAGAGAGATAAAGATTATGCTTTTAGTAATGTATAAAATACAAGCATTCACTATCTGAATTCAAACACTGATGGCTAGTGGAACCCAACGGACAAAGATCACCGAAAGTCAAGTTACAGTGATGCCCGAGAAAAGAAATGGATGAGAATTACTGATGAGAAGAATCACAAGCATTATCGACGGCAAAAATTAGAGTGTCAACCGACAAGAAGAACTTTGCAGTGAAGCCCAAAGGATAGACAACCCCGACGAAGAAGCCCGAAGAGAACTAGAGTGTTGACCAAAGCTATCAAAGAGTTAAAACACAAAAATTAACTAGAGTTTAGAAATGACAAAATATCTAGTTGGCAGAGCTAAATATAGACTTAACTGGTAGTTAACATTGTTTTTATCGACAAGATAAAGCCAGAGATCATTAAAGGATTTAAAATTGTTTTTTCTAGTTTGAAAGAAGATCTCTTTGAGATAAAACAAGAGTTTTTCTTTAAATCAAATTGGCTAATATTGTGGATCATGCCAAGATCAAGAAAATTAAGAACCTAGAAATTGTGATATCATGTCTATAAAGAGACAACTTAATTCATTACGAATTAAGGGGAGTGAATGAAAAATAGGATGCTAAAGAGAAATTGATGAAGAACAACTTCATACAGTCATGATCAATCAAGTTGAGGAAAGAGCTAAAGATTTATGTAGACACCAAGCAATAGAGCAGAGCATCACCAAGTAGAACAAAAGTGGAGCAAAGGTATTGAAAAGATATATTAATTAAATTGGTTTTATGAGCTTACAATAGATTTGAAAATCTGCAAGTATAAGTTTTATATCTGAACAAATGATATTGTTTCAGTTTAACCATTGATTCAGAAAGTCTCTTAACCAAGTAGGATGTAAATATCCTTTCTATATTGAGATACATCCCAAAGAGTATGAAAAATTTTGGTCATGAAGATAGCAAGAGATGGTAGATACCATTTGAAAAACCATAAGAGTTTGGCCAAGGAAGGTAGCATAGAAATTCCCAATATCAAGTAAAAAAATAATCTTTTAAATCCTCTTAAAAGGTCACACCTAACAGTGTGTTTTAAACCTTTAACATGGTTGTCTCTTCACCGAGCTCACTTTAGAAGAGTGAAAATTTTGGGTTACCGGTCCCAAGTGGTTTTTTCCTTAACAAGGTGTCCACTTTAAAAATGCACGTGTCAATGTGTTTATGAGTCATTACTTTAGTATTTTTCATTATACATAGCTAATCTGTATTGATTGGTATAGTTTAAGTAATTTACTTTTTTTGGTAAATTGAAAGATTGCTATTTGGTTAACATACAAAATAAGGTTTAAGAAATAATTCTGAGTAGTAGTAATTTGATAAATATATTTGAAGGCATTCATCTTATAGGACTGCAAATAACTAGAGGTTTAATATTATGGTACTAAGTTTTTGAGTTGATTATTTGGAATATTTTTTAGCCACTGATTCACCCCCCCCCCTCTCAGTTATTACTAACATGTCTTTCCATAAGGTCATCAATCTCCCCCTTTGGCATTACTTACCCAAAAAAGTTATCATGTTCAAAAACTGTTCATACTTATGTGTCAAATTTCCCCCTTATGATATGCTTGGGTACTTGCTCAGGTTTTGACAACAACTCTATGGCTTGGTTACAACTGACTCTATCTTTTATTTTTCAAAATTGTTTTTGTAAATTTTCTATTATATATTTATTCTTCTCTTCTCTTCTGTACATATATTTCCTTATATGTATATTCAATAACTTTCCCCCTTGTTTTTGACACAAATGCCAAAAACATATTTATATGGTAATACCAAAGTAGGATAGGAAATCACTATGTACCTTCAAAATCTAAGACAAAGTGTTGTCCTAATTATCTTGCAACACCTTTAGGATGTGCAATTCAATCTGAATCTCTATTGATAACTCCATCATAATCTCAACAACTGAAAATTTATTATCATGTATGAGTGTCTTGGCATGAGCTATATGCTTATGTGTTACATCCATGTGTGGAAGGAGTTGGCTCTGCATAGATATAACAGATTCCCTTTTCCTTGCTTCTTCCCTTAGTAATTATGCTTGGATGTCTGTCAGATACTTGATCTTCACAAAGTGTGCTAAACTTGAACTAGGGTTAAGTACCAATTGGTTTGCACTTCAAATCTGTATCTATGTTTGTCAGCTTAGTCTTGATTTCCATGGTAAAGTTGGAAGTGTTACTCATCTTTACAAATAATGAAGCAACATTATTAATAGTAGTTTCTAGATAACTAATGAGAGTGTTTAGCTTCACTTGGTCAATTACAATCTTACTTGAAACATTATGTAGAACCTTATTTTAAGACTTCCTTTCTGCCTTCTATTGTAGTTTCTCTTGACCACTTAAATCCTTATTGAAATTGTGAACTATATTGACAATTTGATCCAAAATAGAGTCATTATCATCAACTTCTATTTCTAGAGCATCTAGGAATATACCTTTTATGTCTTCTATAACTCTGTTTCTCTTCTTTTATGCTTAGAGATTTTGTTGTGTAGCTCTTTTCTTCGATAGCTCCCCTAGTATATCCACCTGCTCTACTGTCAAGTTGGAAAGATCCCAATTTGGAATCACAATATCTTCCTCAAGATCAATACCAGCAGTATTTGTTTCCTTCTCTTTTCCTTTGATCTTGGGATTAGGTGAAGAAATAATTTCCTTACCTTTTCCACAATCATCCTCGACTTCAGTATCCAGTGGATCATTAATTTTTTTTGCACCAACTGTAGCATCAATGATCACTGAAGAAATATTCATAGTTTCCTTCTTTGACCCAGTTAGGCTTATCCCAGTAGTAGGTGGAGCATGAAGCTCGGTTCCTACTAGTCTAGATGTATATTTTGTAGACTTATCATTTCCTAGAGTTAGGATGTTCTATATAGGTTATTGGGGAAGGGATGCCATCACTTCTACTGCTATATGTTCTGCATTGGATTCTTCAATAGTTTCAACCTCAGGTAATTATACTTCATCAGTCTTTACCTTGGGGTCTGTACTCAGCACCTCTTCCTTATCTTCTTCCTTGATTTCAAAGACTACCTTCCATACCTTTTTTTTGGCCTACACCACATCCTCTATTCTCTTTTTCAATATCTGAAAGATCCTGAAGCTTGTGTTAGAAATAACTGAGAGGGGAGCGGGGGGGGAGGGGTGAATTAATGGCCTCAAAAATAGTCCAATAAATCAACCCAAAAACTTAGTACCACAATATTAAGCCTCTAGTTATCTTCATTCCTACAAGATGTATGCCTTCAAATATAATTATCAAATAACTACTTCTCAGAGTTATATTTTAAACCTTATTCTTTATGTTTACTGAATAGTAGCCTTTCACTTATAGAAAAACAATAAATAGCTTAGTGTATACCGATAAATCCAAATTAGTTATGTGTAATGAAAAACATTAAAGTAATGACTCATAGACACATTGACACATGGATTTTCAATGTGAAAATCCTGTTAAGGGATAAACCACTTGGGACCGGTAACCAAATTGTTTCACTCTTCTGAAGTGAGCTTGGTGAAGAGACAACCCTGTTAAAGGTTACAAACACAGTGTTAGGTGTGACCTTTTTATATTATTTAAAAGATTAGTTTGTCACCATATATCGGGCATCTTTATGCTACCTCCTATGACCAAACCCAGTGTATTTTGTGAAATGGTAACTGGCATCTCATGTTATCTTCATGATCAAACTTTTTGATACTCCTTGGGATGTATCTCAATATAAAAAAGATCTTTAAATCCTGCTCGGTTAAGAGACTTTCTAAATCAATGGTTAAACTGAAACAATAAATGATCTATTCATATATATACAAATTATACTTGCATATTTTCAGATCTATTGTAAGCTCATTAAACCATTATGATCAATATATCTTTTCAATAACTTTTCTCTAATTTTTATTTTTTCTTGGTGATGTTGTGCTTTCTTGCTCGGTGTCTGCGAAAATATTTAGCTCTTTCCTTAGCTTGATTGATCATTTTCTATGAAGTTGTTCTTCATCAATTTCTCTTCAACATAATATTTTTATTCACTCCCCTTTATTCATAATGAATTAAGTTATCTCTTTATAGACATGATATCACTGTTTCTTTCTTCTTGAATTTCTTATTCTTTGTGTGATCCGTAATCATAGCCAATGTTGATTTAAAGAATAACTCTTGTTTTATCTCGTATAAATTTTCTTTCCAACTGGATAAAATAGATTTAAATCTTTAACTTATCTCTAGCTTTAACTTGTAGATTAAAACAATGTCAATAGCTAGTTAAGTCTTTCTTTAGCTCTTCCAGCTAGACATTTTGTCATTTCTGCCTTGTATTTAACTTTGGTGTTTTAATTCTTTGATAGCTTCTGTCAACTCTTCAATTCTCCTCGGGCTTCTCCGTCGGTGTTGTCTGTCCGTCGAGATTGTCTATCCTTTGGGCTTCACTGCAAAGCTCTTCTTGTCGGTTAACACTATAATTCTGGCCATCGGTAATGCTTGTGATTCTTCTCTTCGATAATTCTCATCAGTTTCTTTTCTCAAGCATTACTGTGACTTAAATTTCAGTTATCTCTGTCTATTAGGTTCCACTTCCCATCGATGTTTGAAGTCATTTAGTGAATGCTTGTCTTTTATGCTACTAAAATCATGATATTTTTCTCTCTAGTTCTCTGAAGTCTTTGACACTTTGATTATAACCGATTAGATTATATCATGTTGACATCAATGAAAATACAATCCATTAACTAATTTAATGTCTTTCATTATCTTTCTGTATTTTAGCGATCAACTTAACATCTTCAAACATTCGATTAGTTACATTTCATCAATCTCTCCCTTTGGCATTGATGGCAAAACACTACATTATCATACTATTGGAATAGTGCCAAGGATAACTGAGAGGGGGGCGAGGGGGGGGCGAATCAATTATCAGTCAATTTAATTCTTTTCTCCTTCTTAAATGTAATTTGATATAAATTAAATGCACATTNGGGGGGGGGGGGGGGGCGAATCAATTATCAGTCAATTTAATTCTTTTCTCCTTCTTAAATGTAATTTGATATAAATTAAATGCACATTTAGATAAAACAATAGAGTACTCAAGAATTTTGATTACGGGGAAACCAAATAGATAAAAACCCTGGTGGGAATTAGCACCCACAAATAACTGCACTAGTTTATAATGATCCCTGTTAGAAGATCTTACAACCCTGTTATGATTTGATCTTTACAATGCAAGAAGTACAGAGACCTGGTTAAAGGTGGGACCCTGTTAGGAGTCTTTTACAAATAACCCTGTTAAGGGTGAGGACTCACTGTCTAATAGCTCACTGCTAAGATGGTGAAGGCTAAAACCTTCAGTACAACAGATATACACTATATCTGGTAAATGAACTATTTGCATAGACATGATGTCTTGATCAGTTCCAATAAATTGCAATCAACTTCTATTTCTTCACATAGATTTTCAACTTATTCTTTCTGACTTTCTACTCTTCTTTGTTTTTTTCTTTTTCACTCCATTTTTCACACTTAGTGAACATAATAGAACTTCTATATGTATCTTCACCAAGGATAAGGTCACGATGGTATATGGAAACACTGCATCAACTTTCTTATCGGCTCAACCAAGTACATAATCAAAGTTAGGACCGCGCAACTCAAATTGAATAGACGCAACGGTTCACAAAGTCGACTTCACCAAATTAACTCTAACATCAATATTCTAATGAAACACATTTAGCACCTTTGGATAATTATATTTAACTCATAACTAAACATTAATACAAACACGCATATCCAGAAGATAGGCACAACTCAAGAGACACTGTATTTACATCGGCTCTTAACAGATAAACTCCAAAAACTGTAACTACCATAAATGATTAATCATAACTCAACTATAACTGCATATCTGACTCAGTGTGAATGCACATAGCATCTAGAACATGTATAAACCATGGAAATAAACACACATAGTACCAAAACATCTATACTGATAATTGCATATTGGATAATTGTTGTATATTATATGGTGTCATCAATGACAAATATACAATCAATTATTTGCACAGAACCAAATCTCCAACAATCTCCCCCTTTGACATTGATGGCAACATATAATATCATCAACTCAAGGTGTCTTCCTTCTTTTTACAATCTTCTCAATATCCTCATCAAAAGTTCCTCTTTACTACTGCTACTCTGTATACTCCCCCAGAGTATATGCTCCCCCTTGCTAATACTCCCCCTTTGACATCAATGACAAAGGGTGTTAAACACCATCAAGCACAGGTGCTACTCCAAAAGTAGAGTAGTTAACCATTCATCAATCACCAAGGACTAATGTTCTTGCTGCAAGTTCTAATCAGACTCAGGGAAGGGAATTACTCCCAACTTCTCCTTGAGATACTCAAAAGTATCTTTTGATAGAGGCTTTGTAAAAATATCTACTAGTTGTTCTTTGGTGCTCACATAATCCAACTTTACTTCTTTGTCTACAACTTTTTCTCTTAGGAAGTGGTATTTGATCTCAATGTGTTTTGTCTTTGCATGCATCACAAGGTTCTTTGACATATTGATAATACTAGTGTTGTCACAGTGAATAACAATAGGATAATCAATCTGAATACCAAAGTCTTTAACCATCTATTTGATCCAAACCATTGTTAAACAATTCAATGCTGCTACAACATACTCAGCTTCTGTTGTTGACTGAGATCAATAATTCTTCAATTTACTTGTCCAAGTGACCAATCTATCTCCAGGAAATATTGCTCCTCCTAATGTACTCTTTCTATCATCAACACAACCTGCCCAATCTGCATCTGTGTACACATGAAGTTGTATATTATCTGAGTTAGGATACCATAAACCATAGTCAATAGTTCCTTTTAAGCATCTGAATGTTCTTATTATTACCATTAGATGATTTTGCTTGGGTTCAGCTGCAAATCTTTGAACAATGCCAACTACATTAGAAATATTGGGTCTAGATTGAGTAAGATATATGAGTTTTCCAATCATAGACTTCTATAGGGTCTTGTCAACTACTGTGGAATCATCATCTTTAGAAAGCTTGCCTCCTATTATTATGGGGGTGCTTACTGGTTTGCAATCTTCCATCTTGAAAGTCTTCAATATCTTCTTTAGATACATAGACTGATTTATGAATATGCCTTTGCCTATTTTTTTTTACATTCAATCCAAGAAAGTATTTGATAGGTCCAATCATGCTCATTTCAAATTCACTTTTTATTTCTTTTGCAAATTCTGCACTAATTTTTTCATTACCTCCAAAGATAATGTCATCAAAAGAAATAGCAATGAGTAGTAGTCCTTCATCTATCTCTCTTATGAATAAATTATAGTCTACTACTCCTTTTCTAAATCCTATCTTTGTTAAGTAACCATCCAGTCTCTCATACCATGCTCTTGGGGCCTGTTTAAGTCCATAAAGTGCTTTCTTTAATCTGCAGACCATGTCTAGGTTATCTGAAAGTTTGAATCCTTCAGGCTGCTCTATGTAGACTTCTTCCTTCAAGTCACCATTCAAAAAGGCTCACTTGACATCCATTTGGTATACCTTAAAGTTCTTGAATGTTGCATAGGCCAAAAACAAATTTATAGCTTCAAGTATTCTCACAGGGGAAAATGTATCAGTGTAGTCTATTCCTTCTCTCTGTGCATATCTTTTACATACTAATATTTCTTTGTTCCTTATCACTGTGCCTTCTTCATTCATTTTGTTCCTGAATATCTACTTTGTTCCAATCACGTTCTTGTCATGAGGTCTAGGGACCAGTTCCCATGTTTCATTCTTGATTATTTAATCTAATTCTTCTTGCAAGGCACTTTTCCAATCTAAATCTTTGCATGCATCTTCAACACTTATGGGTTCAATCTGTGAAAGTAAGCATACCTCTTCCTTAGCAGTTGAATCTTTTTCTCTAGATCTTGTCAAGAATTTTATGCTCTGATCTCCAATGATATCTTCCTTAGAGTGGTATTTGGATGCGTATCTTGAATTCTTAGGAGTGATACTTTCATCTATAATCTGTGATTCTTCTTCGCTCAGTTCAGGATTGTTACATGAAACATCAATATAGTCAAACATTTCTTCAATAACTGTGCCCTTATTGATGGGTCTAGGCTCATCTTCAATCATGGGAGCAGAGTCATAATATCTTTCTTGAATCATAAACTTCTCATCAATCTTCACATGAGTAATTTCAATGATCTTCTTTAATCTTAGATTAAAACATCTATAGGCTTTTCTTTTAGTAGATTAACCAAGAAAAATACCTTCATAGCTTCTAGCATCAAACTTGCCAATGCTATCATCTCTCTTGATGTAGCACTTGCTTCCAAAGATTTTGAAGTATTTTATAGTAGGTACATTACCAAACCAAAGTTCATAAGGTGTCTTGTCTACACCTAGCCTCAATTGTATTATGTTGATAGTGTAAACTGCTATATTGATTGCATCTCTCCAGTACGTATGGGCAACCTTTCCTTCAATCATGATAGTACGCGTTGTGTCAAGTATTATCTTGTTCCTCCTTTCTTCTATCCCATTCTTTTGAGGGGTTCTGGGTGCACTTAATTGTCTTTTGATTCCATGTTCTTCACAGTATTCATAAAACTGGTTAGAGGTGAATTATCCTCCTCTATCAGATCTTAGACATTTTATCTTTAATCCAGATTCATTCTCAACCTTATCTTTGAATACTTTGAACTTCTCAAAACCTTTAGATATTTCTTTTAAGAATTCAATCCACATCATCCTTGAGAAATCATCAACAAACAAAATAAAATACCTTTCTCTATAGTATGTTCTTGTTTGAGTAGGTCCACATAGGTCCATATGTATTAGATCTAATTTGTTTTCTGCAGAGTCTTTTTTTTGTCCTGAATGAGGTCCTCACATGCTTCCCCATCACACATTCCCTACACATGGTTTCAACTGGTCTTGAAATGCTAGGAAGGTCTCTTACTTCCTTTACATTACTTATCTTGACTATGTTGTCAAAATTGATATGACAAAGTCTCTTGTACCATAGCCAACTATCATCTACTTTTGCAATAAAACAACTTACTTATGAGTTGAGCTGAAAAACATTACTTTTGGTCTTTGAGCCTAATGCAATCATGTCTCCTTATTTGTTGTTAATGATGCATTGGTTATTTTTGAATTCCAACTTATGTCCTTTATTAAGCAACTGTCCTACACTTAGTATGCTATGATGCAAACCATCAACATAGAGAACATCATTTGTCTTGTTATTTACATCTAAGGTGATAGAACCTCTACCTATGATAGGTTTGGGAGTTTTGTCTCCAAATCTAACAATTCCACCTTTGTACTTGTCCAAATGTACAAATCTATCTTTGTCTCTTGTCATGTGGTGTGAACATCCCCTGTCAATGATCCATTCAGTTCTTATGTCATCTTTTGAAACTAATGCTAACTCTTGTTCTTTTACTTCACCTTCTTTGTCCATTTCTTCCAGCATCTTCTCAATGTCTTTAATGGCAACAAATCCAATTTCATCTTCTCCAGAGTCATCATCAGTTACACCATCCTCACCATGATAAAATTCTTTAGTGTACTTAGGTTTGTAATCTGATATGAACTTCTTGACTCTTGTAGGGCATTTGGATGCAAAGTGACCAACTTTGTTGCATGAAAAACATTTGAATAGTAGTTTTCCTACATATTTCCATTTACCTTTCCTTTCCTTCTTGGCAATCATAGCAATGATTTCTTCTAGTTCTGTATCCACTTCTTCATTATTACAAGAGCTTCTTATAGATTCCTTGTTGTGGACTGTGGCTTTGAAGGCTGTCTCACTTTTAGGTTCTATCTTCAATCTAGATATCTCAAATGCAAATATTTTTCTGATCAAAGTATCCCTCTTGAATTCTTTTGAAAACTGCATAGTCTCATCTAAGATATTTATCTTGCTCTCATAATCTTTTATCAATGTGGTCATTAATTTATCCATTATATCTTCCTCTGATATTTCTCCACCATTGTTTCTTATACCTGATACTACTTCATTAATCCTCTAATTGTAAGCTCTGATGTTTTCTTCAAGTAACATCTCTAAACTATTGTATCTTTTCTTCCATGTCTTTTTGCATGCATTATTTGCTTGGATTTCTCCTTCAAACATATCTTCTAATTATTTCCAAATAGAGTATGCTTTATCTATCTTCTTGATCTCAGAAAATTTATTATCGGATAGGGCACTTACTAGGGCTTCTTTGGAAATTGCATTATTAGTGAACACTTCCTTTTGTTTCATAGTAGAGTCTTCTGCTACAACATCTTTACAGGTGGGAACTTCAATTTCTTGATTAGCAATCTCATAGATCTCAAATCCAATGTACTGAAGATGTGTTATCATTTTGTTCTTCCAGTCAATATAGTTTTCTCCATCGAACTTAGGACTCTCTTTCTTGAAGTATGCCATCTGATCTACCTTAAGATGTTAGGCTTTCTCTCTAAGGCACTTTTCTCTGATACCAATTTTTGGAATAGTCGCAAGGATAACCAAGAGGGGGGGGGGTTGAATCAATTATAAGTCAATTTAATTCTTTTCTCCTTCTTAAATGTAATTTGATATAAAGTAAATGCATATTTAGATAACACAATAGAGTACTCAATAATTTTTATTATCTGGAAACCAAATAGGTAAAAACCCCAGTGGTAATTAGCACCCACAAATAACTACACTAGTTTATAATGATCCTTGTTAGAAGATCTTACAACCCTGTTAGGAGTTGATCTTTACAGTGCAAGAAGTACAGAGACCTGGTTAAAGGTCAGACCCTGTTAGGAGTCTTTTACAAATAACCCTGTTAAGGGTGAGGATTCACTGTCCAATAGCTCACAGCTAAGATGGTGAAGGCTATAACCTTTAGTACAATAGATATACACTATATCTGGTAAATGAACTATTTGAGAAGACCTGCTATCTTGATCAGTTCCAATGAATTGCAATCAACTTCTATTTCTTCACATAGATTTTCAACTTATTCTTTCTGACTTTTTTCTCTTCTCTGTTTTCTATTTTTCACTCCATTTTTCATACTTAGCAAACATAACAGAACTTCTATATGTATCTTCACCAATGATAAGGTCATGACAGTATCTGGAAACACTTCATCAACTTTCTTGTCGGCTCAACCAAGTACACAATCAAAGTTAGGACCGTGCAACTCAAACTGAATAGATGTGACGCTTCACAAAGTCGGCTTCACCAAATTAACTCTAACATCAATATTCTGTTGAAACACATTTAGCGCCTTTGGATAATTATCTTTAACTCATAACTAAATATTAATAAAAACACACATATCCCGAAGATAGGCGCCACTCAAGAGACACTGTATTTACGTCGGTTCTTAACAGATAAACTCTAGAAACTATAACTACCATAACTGATTAATCATAACTCAACTGTAACTACATATCTGACTCAGCGTGAATGCACATAGCATCTAGAGCATGTATACACCAAGGAAATAAACACACATAGTACTAAAACATATGTACTAATAATTGCATATAGGATACCTGCTATATATTATATGTTGTCATCAATGACAAACATACAATCAATTATTTGCACAGAAGCAAATCTCCAACACATACTATATTATTACTAATAAAATATGAAATATAATAGTTTCATCAATGTTTCCTATTATAACTATTACAAATGTCTCACTCTCGGTAAGCTCAAATCGCTTAGATTTATTTATTGTGTAGTGAGTTTCTTCAATCTTTAATCCCTTCACTGGATAGATGTAGCAGCTTCTATTTCTGTTCTAATATGTGTTATGCCTTGATTGTTCCTCTTTTTGATAATCTCTTTTTCCTTTGAAAACAATCTCTCCCTTTGTATATACTCTCTCATTTTTTACTTCTCTCCCTTAGATGGATATTTCATATGTAATCTCTCCCTATGGATAAAGATTAACTTTTCCTTTTGATTCTTAGGAACTTCTCTTCATGGATAATGATATAATATTTTCCTAATAATGAGATCTCTCTCTCTCTCTCTCTCTCTCTCTCTCTCTCTCTCTCTCTCTCTCTCTTATAATAATGAGAAGCTCTCTCCCTTATGAGAATTAGAATCTCTCTCCCTTTGACAACAATGCCAAACAAATCTTCTATCTCATCTTCCATCCCTTTATATAATATATTCCTTGAATTTCCCTATCCATCAGCAATACATTATCTCTGTTGTTCAATGTAGATTTGTACCTTGGTGTGTACAAATGTATCTATTGTTGTTCATCTCTTTATCTTGCATCAACATGAATGATCTTTGGATTGTGGGTAGGTTGATGCAGCCTCCTAGTTAGCCTACTGACTGATAGACAAGGGTTGTACCCCTAGTCTCGGTCTCAGGTACTCAAATGTATCTTTCGGTAATGGCTTGGTGAAAATTTTAGCTAATTGTTCCTTTGATTGAACATATTCTAGTATCACCTCCTTTTCTTGCACATTTTCAATTAGATAGTGATACTTGATAGTAATATGCTTAGTCTTAGCATGCATGACTCAATTCTTAGAAATGTTAATTGCCCTGGTATTATCACAATATATAATTACTAGTTCAATAATCTTCATATTCATACCTTCCAGAAACTATTTGATCCATTTAATATTGGAGAAATTTGTAGTCGCAGCCACATAAATTGCTTCTACAGTAGACTTAGAGATGCATCCTTGCTTCTTGTTGATCCATGTGACAAGTTTGTCACCCATGAAAAATGCTCCTCCAGTTGTGCTCTTTTGGTCATCAATGTTTGAAGCCCAATCAACATCTGTATAGACTTGTAGTTCAAATTTTCCTTCTCTTTTATACCATAAGCCATAGTCCTCAGTGTTCTTCAAATATCTCAGAATTCTCTTGACATCAGTCAGGTGTGATTTTTTGGGATTAGCAGAGAATCTTGCAACTATTCCAACTGTATGTTCTATATCCGTGATGGTATGAACAACATACATTAGTTTGCCAATAATTTATCTATACAAGTTCTGATTTACCTCATTTGATTTGTCTTCTTTTTTCATCTTACATCCAGTAGTCATAGGTGTTCCAACTAGCTTGGAATCTTCCATCATGAATATCTTCAACACTTTCTTGCTGTATTTGGACTGAGTGACATATATGTCTGCATCTTGTTGAAGAATTTGTAGACCAAGAAAGAATTTGATCTCCCCAAACATAGACATTTCAAATTCTTTTCTCATTTCATTAGCAAAGGATTTTTATAACATTTCATTTCCTCCAAAAATGATATCATCAACACATATTTCAGCAATCAAAATATTACCATTGGTATCTTCTTTTAAGTACAGATTTCTATTTTCGCTTGTTCTTACAAATTTATTGCTAATGAGATAGGACTAAAGTCTTTCATAAAAGGCTCTAGGTGCTTGTTTCAATCCATACAAGGCTTTATGTAGTCTACATACCATGTTACTCTTGTCTTGATCAACAAACCCTTCTGGTTGTTCAATGTATACCTCTTCTTCTAGTATGTCATTTAGGAATGGAGATTTGACATCAATCTGGTATACCTTGAATCCTTTGAATGTAGCATAAGAAAGTAAGATTCTAAATCCTTATAGTCTAGCAATGGGTGCAAAGGTTTCTCCATAATCAATATCTTCTTCTTTTGCATACCCCTTGCATACTAACCTTGCTTTTTTTCTTGTGACTTCTCCATTCTCATTCAGCTTGTTTCTGAATATCGATTTGGTACCGATGACATTCTTGTCATCAGGTCTCGGTACTATTGTCCATGTACTATTCTTCTCAATGTATTATATTTATTCATTCATAGCACTGACCCATTCTTCATTCTCAAGTGCAGTGTTAACATATTTAGGCTCAAAATCACAAAGTAAATATCTAGTGTTTTGTGACTTACTTCTTGTTCTCATTCCAACCTTCTTGTCTCCTATGATTTGATTCTATGGATGATGTCTTCTGACATACTTGGCAAGTTTTGGTTAATCTATTTTTCAATCATTCTGATCATCTTCTTGACCTTCATTCTTATCTCCATCACTTGGTACATCATCTTGAGTATTATCTTGATTTTCAGTAATTACAGCCTGGTGCTCGGGTGCAATGTTCTATTGCTTGGGAGTAATACACTGTTGCTCGGGTAGAGTGTAAGGTTATTCAGTATAAACAAACCTATTGTAGTCCTCTTGTTCTCTTCTAATTGGCTTATGATTATTTTGTGCAAATTCATCTATCTTTACATTTTCACTTTCAATGATCTTGTTAAGAAACTTATAAGCCTTGCTTTTTGTGGAATACCATAGAAAGATACCTTCATCAGTTTTGGAGTCAAGATTTCCATTTCTATCATCCATCAAAATATAACATTGACTGCCAAAGATTTAGAAGTAACTTACATTGGGTGTGTAACCATAGCAAAGCTCATAGGGTGTCTTCTTTGTGTCCTTCTTTAATTGTACTATGTTTAATGTATAGACAGTAGTACTGATAGCTTCATTCCAAAAAGTTTGAGTTATTATTTTCTCAATCATCAATGTTCTTTCATGGTCAACAATTGATCTATTTCTTCTCTCAGCAATTCCATTTTCTGTGGTGTTCTTGGTACAGAAACCTATTATTTAATTCTATGCTCATTAAAAAAATTGGTGAATTCATCTGAAATAAATTCCCCTCCTATATCTGACCTTAAGCATTTCAATTTCTTATCACTATGTTTTTCTACCATAGCCTTATACCATTTAAACATCTTGACTGCTTCTAATTTATCTTTTAAGAGCATAACTGCCATCATTCTAGACTAATCATCAACAAAGAGAATGCAATACCTATCTCCATAGTAACTCTTTGTCCTCATGGGTCCACTTAGATTAGTATGGAATAATTCTATAATTGAATTAGATGTATGGGATTTACTCTTGAAACTAGACTTTGTCATCTTACCTTTTTGACGGTTCTTGCACATAATATGCTCGGGCTTTGTCATGCTCGGTTCGCCTGTAACTTTTCTTTTATTGCTTATCTTTATCATGTTGTCAAAATTACCATGACACAATATTTTGTGCCACAACCATATGTCTTTGTTTCTAGCCATTAAAAAAGTGGTGTTAATGTAATCAAGATAGAAAAGGTTACCTTTTGTGTGCTCACAAGGTCTGACCAGCCTTCCCGATTCATTAAAGATCTTTGCCATCTTATTCTCAAATGCTACTCAGTGACCTATATTTTTCAGATGTGAAACACTTAACAAATTATAATTTAGTCCTTTTACCCAGTAAGAGTTTTTACATTTGATCAGGTTATTCAACATTATGGCTCTTTTACCTTCAACTGGATAAGGTGTGTCATTATCCATTCTTACTGAACCACCATTATAGTATTTAAAAGTTTAAAATTTTTTATTATCACCGGTCATATGGTGAGTGCAGCCACTATCTATGATCTAGACATCATTCTTACTAACCTTAGCTATGAGTGCAGTTTCTACATACCTTTATTCTTCTTTGTCTGAGTCATCCTTCATGGCTACGAATACCATCTCAATGTCTTCTTTAGATTCAGTGTCAGTATCATCAGCTTTGTTCTTAGCTAGGTAACAATATTTATTTCCTTTGTCCTTGTACTCTCAAGTATCTCTTCTTTTAGTTTGTCAGTTGCTTCAGTAATCTTTGTTATCACCTCAGTCAAACTTATTTTCATTTTTTCGTCATTACTTTTGTCTTCTTTTATTCTATTAGGACATCTTGCAGAAAAGTTTCCAACCTCTTTACAATTAAAACATACAAGTAGTAATTTACCTCTGAATCTACCTTTGCCTCTCTGCAATCTTCTTTCCATTAGTGCTTCAATATCATCAATTCCTTGATCCTCATTATCACATTCACTATCATTTCTAATAGCGTGTCTATGACTTGACTTACTTATTTTAAAACAAGATTTGAATGCAGATTCTATAGATGGTAAGACACAATTATCAAAGTTATTCATATGAAATGAAACTAGTCTACCAATGCGACTATCTAGAGAAACTATATTATTTTCAACTACTCTAATTTCTTATATAGCAGAAAATATAATAGCATATACAGGCAGTAAGGCTCTTAAGATTTTACTTACCACTGTCTCCTCTTCAAGTACACCTCCAACTCCTCGGATAACATTAAATACCTCTATGATTGTGTAGTTATACTAAGTGATATTTTCTCCTTCTTTCATCCTTAGGTCATCAAACCTCCCTCTTACGCTTTCTACCTTGGCTCTTAGTACATTAGCATCTCCTCCATGTACCAGCTTTAACTTATCCCACATTTTCTTTGCAGAGGTGTAGGTTTTCACATCTTCAAACTCTATATTGGAGAGTGAGGAAACAAGTTCTATCATCATGCAATTATGATCATGCTTTTCTCTCAATTTCTCAAGAGTATGAGGACCTATAGGAAACACATATTCACCATCAAGGTGTTGAGTAACATCATTACCAATACCTGATAGGTGGATTATTATTCTTCTTTTCCATGATGCAAAGTTGTCTTTATTCAACTTGGGCACATCTTGTTTGTTCATCTTGTGATCTTTTGCTAGAGTTGATAAAATCCCTTTCTAAGCACACAAGCTCTGATATCAATTGTTAGAAATAACTGAGAGGGAAGGGGGGATCAATCAATGGCCTCAAAATCATTCCAATAAAGAAACCCAAAAACCTAGTACCACAATATTAATCCTCTAGTTATTTTTAGTCCTGCAAAATGTACGACTTCAAATCTTATCAAATAACTACTTCTCAGAGTTATCTTTTAAACCTTATTCTTTATGTTTACCGAATAACAGTCTTTCATTTACCAAAAAAATAGTAACTAGCTTAGTGTATACCAATCAATCTTGATTAGTTATGTGTAATGCAAAGCACTAAAGTAATGACTCAAAGACACATTAACACATGGATTTTTAATGTGGAAACCCTGTTAAGGGAAAAACCACTTGGGACCGATAACCCAAAATTTTCACGCTTCTTAAGTGAGCTCGGTGAAGAGCCAACCATGTTAAAGGTTACAAACACACTGTTAGGTGTGACCTTGTTAGAGGATTTAAAAGATTAGTTTGTCACTTGATATCGGGAATCTCTATGCTACCTTCTATGACCAAACCTACTGTAGTTTTTCAAATGGTATCTAGCATCTCATGATATCTTCATGATCAAAATTTTTGATACTCCTTGGGATGTATCTCAATCTAGAATGGATCTATAAATCCTGCTTGGTTAAGAGAATTTCTAAATAAATGGTTAAACTGAAATAGTAAATGATCTATTCACATATAAAACTTATACTTATAGATTTTCAGATATATTGTAAGCTCATTAAACCATTATGATCAATATATCTTTCCAATAACTTTGCTCCAATTTTTATTTCTACTTGGTGATGTTGTGCTCTATTTTGTGGTGTCCGCATAAATATTTAGCTCTTTCCTTAGCTTGATTATTCAGGACTATATGATGTTGTTCTTCATCAATTTATCTTCATAATTCTCTTTTTCATTCACTCCCCTTTATTCATAATGAATTAAGTTGTCTCTTTATAGACATGATATCACCATTTCTTTCTTGAATTTCTTGTTCTTGGCGTGATCCCCAATCTTAGCCAATCTTGATTTAAAGCATAACTCCTATTTTATCTTGTAGAAATATTCTTCCCAACTAGATAAAATAGTTTTAAATCTTTTACTTATCTCTAGCTTTAACTTATCGATTATAACAATGTCAAGAACTAGTTAAGTCTATCTTTAGCTCTCCCAGCTAGATATTTTGTCATTTATGAACTCTAGTTAACTTCAGTGTTTTAACTCTTTGATAGCTTCGGTCAATACTTCAGTTCTCCTTGGGCTTCTCCCTCAGTGTTGTCTATCCATCAGGGTTGTCTTTCCTTCAGACTTCACTGCAAAGTTCTGCTCGTCGGTTAACACTATAATTATGGCTGTCAATAATGCTTTTGACTCTTATCTTCAGTAATGCTCATTGGTTCCTTTGCTCGGGAATCACTGTGACTTAAATTTTGGTTATCTCTGTCTGTCGGGTTCCACTAGCCGTCGGTGTTTGAATTCACTTCGTGAATTATTTTCTTTTATGCATTACTTAAAGCATAATATTTTTTTCTCTGATTCTCTGAAGTCTTTGACACTTTGATTATAACAAATTAGATTATATCAAGTTGACATCAATGAAAATACAATCCATTAACTGATTTAATGTCTTGCATTATCTTTCTGCATTACGGTGATCATATTAACATCTTCAAATATTCAATTAGGTACATGTCATCACCTTGAAATGTGATTGTTTTCATATCTAGTCATGGGCTCTTTTAGCTCTTTATTTGTCATAGTAGGCATGAATTACCTCAAATTCTGTTCTCTAATATCCTTTTCTATTTGGACTGCATTTCTCTAGGGAACAAATATTGGCTTGAATATATCTTCAGTCATATGACTCTTGAATTAGATCATACTTCCATATTGTCATTTTCTCTGCAACAACTTCCTCAATCTTCTTTTGTTCATCCTTAGTTCATGAAGCATATTTCAATGATTTTAGAGAACTCATACCACTACCTTCTCTTAGTTCTTCAATTTTCTTCTCAAATGTAGGTGGGGGTTTCTTAAATATGACAGTATCTTCTTTGTAATCTTCCTTAGGAAATATAAGTTTCCTTCAGGATCTTCTTGTAGTGATGATAGGGGTAGAGATCTTTGTATTCCACTTGGGGGCTACCTCTCCTCCTCCTCCTCCTCCTTCTTCTTCTTCTTCTTCTTCTTCTTCTAAGGACGTTCAATTTATGTCTCTTCCTCTTCCTTTTTAGGTTCATCATATTCTATCTTAACTTCATCTTCTTTTCTTTGACAGATAGAAGGAAGAGAGTTTGAAGTCTTTCCATATTTATTTCCAAACTTCTCTAAACTCTTCTTTCCTCTTTTCAAAATCTTAGGAATCTCAATTTCCACTGAAATTTTGCCCTTGGATTCTTCATAGGTACCAAAGTATGGTGTTTTGGGATCAACATGCTCATTCACAAGAGCCTCAATTATGTCTTTGGTATCAACTATTTTAACCTCATATGCAAGAGGTTTCACCCATGCAACCCTAGGTTTTACTGCCTAAATGTATACTTTATCATAGTTAACTAGGAAGAAAACATCATCTTTGTAGTCTTCTACCAATTTTTTAGGAACTCTATATCTATTCTACATCTTCTATCTAAACTCCTCAAAATATCCATCCATGATGCTCTCAAAATTGTCTCCTAATTCTTCTTTGAAATGATTTATCTGATAAACTATGGGTCTTTCCTTCTTCCAAACAACTGTGCCTTTGGAAGGGAAAACTTCTGAATATAAAAGAATATGCAAACCACAAGTGAACCAAACTTACATGGATTGGTCTTTAATGCTTGGATTCTTTCCATTATTTCCATTTTTTTTCTCAATTGGATGAGTTGCAACTCAGCAACATCGAATGAGAGGCTATTCTTGACCACTTTATATGCCAAGTCCACAACCTCACATGGTATGTGTTTTGGTCAGCTAGAATTGTAGATTTTGTGTGCAATTACATGAATCCCAGAATTCAATTCCATGTTTGTATCTTCATTTAATATGATTCCTCTTCCATCCCACTCAAAAATATTCTTCTTAGTTAGGTCATCCTGGGGTAGGGTTTTGGTAGCTTTAGACTTGTCAAGCATAGGATACCTTGTAACACAATATTCCATTATCTTGGTGATCTTAACTGGTTGCTCCATCCATAGATGCATGTTGTGAACACAACTCGAAATAAACCTAATACAATTAATCTAAAATTTTGTGGCATATGTATGATATAAGTCAAACCCTTTAATTCAAGGTGTTTATGTTCTAGCTTCAAATTCTCATCTTCACAGAGTTTCTCATATGCTTTATTAATTTCCAATGTCCCTAGTTGTTGAATTGTACAATAATAGAAGGTTCATATGTCATTGATCAATAGTACCCTTAAAGGAATTAGGGAATGAACTCCCATCAGATTTATCTCCTCTTCAATCACTGGATGAAGGTTAAAATTTGGAGGTTCGGAGATAGCATCCTCACCAACATCTCAGATCCTTTCTTAACCAATCTGCTAGATGTAGATGCCATAATGCTCGGAGGTTTGATAAAAATTTACAACTTAAAGCTTTCAAACACAAATTCACTCTGAATCGATCTAGAAACTTACAACTTTGTAAATAATAACCTTTCCAATTCATCTTTTATAAGAGATTTTACCGTTGATGTTTCATTAAATTATCCATACATGGTAGCTATCATAGCTCAGAATGAAGCTCAATGACAACTAACTTTTGCATCCTCAAAACCATACAAAGCAACTTAACTCGCTTAAACCTATGTAGCTCAAATGTAACAGGGATCCTTACTCGGTTAAAACTATAATGTGTCCTAGTGTATCAATATGCTGATTTGGACTTGCTAGCATGTGTGGAACTGATGTAGGAGGGATTGTATGTGTAGACTGATGATATGTAACTGATTGAATGTTTGATAATGTTAAGTTGAATATAATGCAGGTCATTAAATCAGTTAATGGACTGTATTGTCATTAATGTTAACTTGATATCATCTATACGATCATGAACATAATGCCAAAGACTTTAGAGAACCAAAGGAACCAAATTTAGGCTTTCAGAAATGCATAAAAGTCAAGTATTCACTAAGTGACAACTAACACCAATGGACAGAGAAAAGAAAAAAAGTCATAGTGATACCCGACGATCAGAAGCATAGAGTTGCCCGACGAAGCAAACTACAGAATGCCCAATAAGAAAAGTCAGAAGGTTGCCCGATGACCAAAGATATAGAGTCATTCGACGAGTAAAATTCCAATGATGCCCAATGGATGGAGATCATGAAGCTAAATGGAGTCTCACAAATGGATCAGTCAGTTGTCATAAATGACTAACTGCATTGGTGACCGAAAAAAGTAAGAGTTCAGGAAAATGACAAAATATCTAGGTAACAGAGCTAAAAATAGACTTAACTGGTTGTCTACTTTGTTTTATTTGACCAGAGATAAGTGATTGATTTAAAGATGATTTGTAGAGTTGGCAAGAAGACAACTATGAGACAAATCATGAGTTATGTTTTAAATCTAATTCGCTAGATTGTTTATCATGCAAAGAATCAAGATTCAAGAATCAATGAATATTATGTCTATATAAGAGACAAGCTTAAGTCATTTACGAATGGGATCAAGGGGAGTGAATATAAATAGGATGCTTAAGAGAAAATGATGAAGAACAACTTCATATAGTGCTGATCAAACAAGTTGAAGGAAGAGCTAAGGAACTCCACAGACATTGATGAACAGTGAGCACAACATCACAGAGTAGAAAGTATGGAGCACAAGGATTGAATTGATACATTGGTCAGAGAGGTAATGTACTTAAATAGATATGAAAATCTACAATTCAAGTTGCAATATGAACAGGTCATAGTGTTTTAGTTTAACCATTGAAGCATCAAGTCTCTTAACCAAGTAGGACTTAATAGTCTTGTATATATTTAGGTACATCTCAAGGAGTGCCAAAAAGGTTGATTCATGAAAGTAGCATTGGACTTGACCGATACCTATTGACAGTCTAAGAAGGAGGTTTATTCAAGGATGGTAGCAATAGATGCTCAATACTAAGTGAAAACCTCTATGTATAAAATCCTCTAACAAGGTGGCACTTAACAGTGTGTTTATAACCTTTAACAGGGTTGGATCCTAACAGGGCTCACTTCAGAAGAGTGAAAATTTGGGGTACCAGTCCTAGTGGTTTTTCCCTTAATAGGATTTCCATGTTAAAATTCATGTGTTATGTGTGTATGATTCATTTCTTTACTGTCTTGCATCTTACATAGCTAACTCTCGATTGATCGGTATACTCAACTTATTTACTGAGTTTTGGTAAATAGTTATACTACTTATCGGTAATCAAGAAAGAATAAGGATTGACAAAGAAAACTAATAGATAGTTAATCATTATTAGTATTTCATGGCATGCATCTTGTAGGGACATAATAATCTGAGATTTATTGATTGGTGGTTAATTTTGAAGGATAAATTTTTGAGGCCACTGATTCACACCCCCCCCTGCCGCCCCCCTCAGTTATTACTAACAATTTTTATTAGAGCTTGTGTGCTTAGAAAGGAAGGTTTCAAGACCTAAGTTAAGATCACAAGATGAATAGACAAGATTTTCCCAAGTTGAACAAAGACAACTTTGCTCCATGGAAAAGTAGGATAAGACTCTACTTGTTAGGTATTGGTATTGATATTACTCAATTCCTAGATACTGAATACGTGTTTCCCACAGTAGTATTAATTGTAGATCAATTGAGAGAGAATCATGAGCACAACTGCATGGTCATAGAGATTTCTTCCTCACTCTCTGATGCTAAATTTGAAGATGTCAAAGATTGCAAAATTTCAAAGAAGATGTGGGGCAAACTGAATCTTGTACATGGAGGTGATATAAATGTTCTGAGAGCCAAGGCAGATAGCCTTACATGAAATTTTCATGATCTCAGAATGAAAGAAGGAGAAAACATCACACAGTACAACACAAGAATCAAAGTAGTCAATTCTATACGAGGAGTTGGAGGTACACTTAAAGAGGAGACAGTGGTAAGTAAAATCTTAAGAACCTTACTACCTGTATATGCTATTAGAGTTTCTGCCACTCAAGAAATGAGAGCAGTAGCAAATAATATAGTTACTATTGATAGCTTAATTGGTAGAATGATTTCATTTTAGATGAATAACTTTGATAATAGTGTCTTAACAAACTTAGAGTGTGCATTTAAATATTCTATGAGAATAAGCAAATCAAGTCATAGACACACATCTAGAAGAGATAGTGAAAGTGAAAGTGAAGAAGAAGATCTAGATGAAATATAAGAACTTATGGCTAGAAGAATGCAGAGAGGCAAAGGTAAATACAAAGGCAAGTTACCACTTCTACGCTTTAATTGCAAAGAGATTGGACACTTTGTTGCAAGATTTCCTAACAGAAGAAAAGATGACAGAGTTAATGACAAATATTTTGAGAAGAAATCTAATAGAGGTGATAACAAAGATTACAGAAGTTACCGATAATCAGAAAGAAGAGGCAACTGAGACTACAAGGACAAAGGCAAGAAATCCGGCTACCTAGCTGCTTGCAAAGATGAAGATACTGACACCGAGTCTGATGAAGATGTCAAGATGGTGTTTGTGAATGTAAAATATGATTTAGATGAAGATGAAAGGTATGTAGAAACTGCACTCATATATAAGGTTAGCAAGAATGACATCTAGATTATAGATAGTGGTTGCACTCACCACATGACCGGTGACAAAGAAAAGTTTAATATTTTTGAGTATTATAATGGTGGTACAGTAAGAATGGGTAATGATACACCTTGTCCAGTTGAGGGTAAAGGAACTATAATGTTGAATAGCTTGATTAAATGTAAAAATGCTTATTGGGTAAAAGGATTGAATTATAATATGTTGAGTGTTTCTCAGCTGAATAATTTAGGTCACAGTGTAGCATTTGAGAATAAGAAGGCAAAGATCGTCAATGAATCAGGAAGATTGATTAGTACCGGTGAAGAGACAAAAGGTAACTTATTCTATCTGAATGATACTAACACTACTTTCTTAATGAATAGAAATGAAGATATATGGTTGTGGCACAAAAGATTGTGTCATGTGAATTTTGACAACATGATGAAAATAAGCAGAAGGAGAAATGTAAGAGGCTTACTGACGATGTCAAATCCTGACAACATCATGTGCAAGAATTGTCAAAAAGGTAAGATGAAAAAGTCTAGTTTCAAAAGTAAAACCCATACATCTGATGATATTCTAGAATTATTCCATACTGATCTATGTGGACCAATGAGGACAAATATTTATTATGGAGATAAATATTTTATTCTCTTTGTTGATGATTACTCTAGAATGATGACAGTTATGTTTCTGAAAGATAAATATGAAGAATTCAAGATGTTTAAATGGTATAAGGCTATGGTATAAAAACAATGTGGTGAGGATTTGAAATGCTTGAGATAAGATAGAGGAGGAGAGTTTATATCAGATGAATTCACTAATTTCTGCAATGAGCATGGTATAAAAAGACAGGTTTCTGCACCAAGAACACCACAACAAAATGAGATTGCTGAGAGAAGGAATAGATCCATAGTTGATTATGCTAGAACACTGATGATAGAGAAATTCATCACCCAAATCTTCTGGAGGGAAGCTATAAGTACTGTTGTCTACACATTAAACAAAGTATAATTGAAGAAGGATGCAAATAAGACACCCTATGAGCTATGGTATGGTAAAACACCCAATGTAAGTTACTTCAAAATCTTTGGTAGTCAATGTTATATCTTAAAGGATGATAGAAATGGAAATCTTGATGCCAAGAGTGATGAAGGTATATTGCTAGGGTATTCCACCAAAACTAAGGCTTATAAATGTCTTATTAAGGCCTCTAACAAAATTGTTGAAAGTGCAAATGTAAAGATAGATGAATTTGTAGAAAAGGAATGAGTTGGAAAGCACAAAAGAACCAGAGGACTACAACAAGTTTGTATACTGTGAAGAACCTAACACTCTGTCTGAGAAACAATGCTTAATTCCAGAGCAACAAAATGTTGTAACCGATGGTCAGGCTGCAAATACTGACAGTGAGGATAATGATCAAAATAATGTGCAATGTGATGAAGAACATAATGAAGGAAAAAATGATGATCAAGATGATAGACAAAGAGCTATACCTATACTTTCAAGATATGTAAGAAGGAACCATCAAGAGATCCAGATCATAGGAGATAAGAAAGTTGGTACAAGAACAAGAAGTAAGTCTCTAAACACAAGTTGTTTAATTTGTGAGTTTCAGCCAAAATCTGTTAATGCTACACTTGATAATGAAGAATGGATAATTTCTATGAATGATGAGATTGAGTAGATTGAGAAGAACAAGACATGGCCACTTGTGCCAAGACTAGATGACAAGACTGTCATCGGTACTAAATGGATATTTAGGAACAAGCTAAATGAGAATGGAGAAGTCACAAGAAACAAATCAAGACTAGTATGCAAGGGATATGCACAAGAGGAAGGCATTGACTATGGAGAAACCTTTGCACCCATTTCTAGGCTAGAAGGTGTAACAATACTACTTGCTTATGCTGCATTCAAAGGATTCAAGGTATACCAAATGTATGTCAAGTCAGCATTCCTAAATGGAATAATTGAAGAAGAGGTATACATTGAGCAACCAGAAGGGTTTGTAGATCTAGATAAGAGAAACATGGTATGTAGACTTCATAAAGCCTTGTATGGATTGAAACAAGCTCCAAGAGCCTAGTATGAATGACTTCATTCCTATCTTATAAGTATTGGATTTGTAAGGGCTAGTGAAAACAATAATCTTTATTTGAAGGAAGATATTGATGCTAACACTTTGATTGGTGAAATATTTGTTGATGACATCATATTTGGAGGAAATGATATGCTATGAAAATCATTTGCTAATGAGATGAGAAAAGAGTTTGAGATGTCTATGTTTGGAGAGATCAAGTTATTTCTTGGTCTACAAATCTTGCAACAGTGTGAAGGTATTTTCATTACATAGTCCAAATACATTAAAGAGGTAGTGAAAATATTCAAGATGGAAGATTCCAAACCATTTGGAACAACGATGGCTACTAGATGTAAGTTGGAAAAGGAGGAAAAGACATTAGAGGTAAATAAGACTTTGTACAGATCAATGATTGGAAAACTCATGTATGTTGTACACACTAGACTAGATATTGCACATGCAGTAGGAATAGTTGCAAGATTTTTTGCTAACCCTAGGGAAACACATATGACTTCTGTGAAAATAATTTTAAGATATCTGAAGAATACCGAGGAATATGGCTTATGGTATAGAAGAGAAGGAAAATTTGAACTTAAGGTGTTTACCGATGTTTATTAGGATGGAAATATTGATGACTAGAAGAGTACAACTAGAGGTGCATTCTTTATGGGTGACAGACTTGTCACATGGATTAGCAAAAAAAAAGGATGCATCTCACAGTCTACTGCAGAAGTAGAGTATGTTGCTGCTGCTGCAAATTGCTCAAATATTGCATGGATCAAACAATTGCTGGAAGGTATGCATATGAAGATCCTAGAACCAACATTATCTATTGTGATAACACCAGTGCAATAAACATTTCCAAGAATCCAATCATGCATGCTAAGACTAAACACATAGCAATCAAGTATCATTATTTAAGACAACAAGTTCAAGAAAATAAGGTGACACTTGAGTATGTGCAATCCAAAGAAAAATTAGCTGACACCTTCACCAAGCCACTGCCCAAGGATACATTTGAATACTTGCAAAAGAGACTAGGGGTCAAACCCTTGTCTACTAGTCAGTAAAATGACTAGAAGGCTTCATCAACCTACATATTATCAGAATATCAGTAATGTTGATGCAAGCAAAGAGAAGAACTTCAAGGCTACATCTATATACAGACATGTATATATCAGTACCAAGCACCAGAGCATATTGTTGTATTGCTGATGGATAAGGGAAATTCAAGGAATATATTATGGATGGAGAGAAATGATTCTTTGACACTAATGTCAAATATTTGTGTAGATATTTTTTTGTCATTGCTGTCAAAGGGAGAGAGATTATCCATATTATCACATCCTTCTGGAAAAGGAGAGAGACTATTCATTATCACATTACTCCAACAGGGAGAGATTATATCCTTAGAGAGAGAAATTGCATGCAAAGATTATACAAAGAGAGAGTTTCTGACAAGAGAAAAGACATCAATAGAGAAGATCAGTCAAGGGAGAGAAATTGACACAAGGAGAGAACACAACACATCAAAAGACAGAGAGTTGCAAGAATCAAATCTAAGCTAAACCAGAGCTTGCCGATGGTCAGACATTTATCGGTTAAAAGAACAAAAGATTGGTAGTTTGATGAAACTCAACTCTTGTATTTCATATTGTATTAGAAATATTATAGTGTGATAATATAGTATGTTCCCATCAATGCCAAAGGGAGAGATTGATGACATGTAAGTGATTTAATGTTTGATAATGTTAAGTTGAAGATAATCCAAGTCATTAAATCAGTTAATGGACTGTATTTTCATTGATGTCAACTTGATATCATGTGTACCATCATGAACATAATGCCAAAGACTTCAGAGAACTAAAGGAGCCAAAGGTATGCTTTCAACAATGCATAAAAATCAAGTATTCACTAAGTGACAACCAACACTGACGGAGTGCACACTGACAGACAGACCAAAGAAGAATAGTCACAGTGATACCAGATGATCATAAGAATAGAGTTCCCCGATGAAGCAAACTACATAATTCCTGACGCGCAAACTCATAAGGTTTCCCAACGACCAAAGATATAGAGTTGCCCGATGAGTAAAATTCCAATGATGCCCAACAGACGGAGATCACGAAGCTAACTAGAGTCTCACCAATGGATCATTTATTTGTCAATGACGACTAACTGTAGTGGTGACCGACAGAATCGAGAGTTCAAAAAATGACAAAATATCTAGCTGGCAAAGCTAAAAATAGACTTAACTGTTTGTCTACTTTTTTTTTTTGACCAGAGATAAGTGATTGATTTAAAGATGATTTGTATAGTTGGAAAGAAGATATCTACAAGACAAATTAGGAGTTATGCTTTAAATCTAATTGGCTGGATTATTTATCATGCAAAGAATCAAGAATCAAGAATCAAGAATCAATGAATATTATGTCTATATAAGAGACAAGCTTAATTCATTTATGAATGGGATTAAGGGGAGTGAATAGGAAGAGGATGCTGAAGACAAACTAATGAAGAACAACTTATACACTGCTGATCAAATAAACTGAAGGAAGAGCTAAGGAATTTTGCAGACACCGACAAATAGTGAGCACAACATCACAAAGCAGAAAGTATGGAGCATAAGGATTGAATTGATACATTGGTCAGAGAGGTAATGTACTTAAATAGATCTGAAAATCTGCAATTCAAGTTGCAATATAAACAGGTCACATTGCTTCAGTTTAACCATTGAAGCATCAAGTCTCTTAACCGAGCAGGACTTAACAGCCTTCTATATATTGAGGTACATCTCAAGGAGTGCCAAAAAGGTTGATTCATGAAAGTAGCATTGGACTTGCCCGATACCTATTGACAGTCTAAGGAGGCTGATTCAAGGATGGTAGCAATAGATGCCCGATACTAAGTGACAACCTCTATGTATAAAATCCTCTAACAATATCGCACTTAACAGTGTGTTTGTAACCTTTAATAGGGTTGGCTCCTAACAGGGCTCACTTCAGAAGAGTGAAAATTTGGGGTACCGGTCCCAGTGGTTTTTCCCTTAACAAGGTTTCCACGTTAAAATTCATGTGTTATGTGTGTATGATTCATTTCTGTACTACCTTGTATCTTACATAGCTAACTTTGGATTGATCGGTATACTCTGCTTATTTAGTGAGTTTCAGTAAATAGTTATACTGCTTATCGGTAATCAAGAAAGAATAAGGATTGACAAAGAAAACCAACAGATAGTTAATCATTATTAGTATTTCATGGCATGCATCTTGTGGGGACATAATAATCTTAGACTTATTTATTGTTGGTTAAGTTTGATGGATAAATTTTTGAGGCCACTGATTCACCCCCCACCCTCATTTATTACTAAGATTAGACACCTAAAATTGTCTATTCACACTTTATTATTAATTCTTATTAATATTTTCCCTTATTATAGTTGAATTTAATTAATTAACTATATTGTTATATTCCTCTATTTATTTTATTAAATTTAATTTAATTTAATTAAATAAATTTATTTTCTCTTTGTATTTAAATTTTGGTTAAATACTATAATATATTAAATTCAATTTAATATATTATCCCTCCATTTCTTAATATAAAATAAATTGTATTTATTTTATTCCTGCACTAGCCTAATGTTCCTCTAAACTTAGATTAAATTAAAATAATTTTAATTTAATCCTCGTTTCATTTTTTCCTAATCTTTCTTTTTGCTAAATATTCCTCTTATCTTGATTAAAGGTTGATTACCTATAATCATGTGCACAATCACCTTTTCCAAGGTAGCCACCTCTCCATCTCTTTTCTCCTCCAATCATTTTGAATTCCTTTTTTCCCTCTAAAAGTGAAGTTTGAATTTTTCATCTTTTGCCTCTTAATCTCCTTTACTCCCACCAAAACCCTACCTAACCTTCAATCTTAGCCACTCATTTTCCACCTCTTAATCATAGCCCTCCATTTTCATAAGAAAATCTATAAAATCGAAGCCTTGTCCTCATATGATAATAATGGACCATCTCGCATACATTGTTATAATGTTGGAATGTGAGCAACTACATACCTTCTACAACAACATTATCAAACACTTTAGTATTTGGGAGGTTTGCATTGCATGTTTTATGTTGAAGTAGTTTAACTTGTTTGTTTCTTATTTCGTTTCATCATATTTTCATGCTTGTTTCTCCACATCATTTGAGGTGTATGTAATAATGTAGGAATTAGTATAGTTGCTTATGCTTATTTATTTATTTGCATTTTTACATATTACAATATGCACAGTTCCAGTTGTTTCCTTTCATATTTATTCGTAGATGGTAGATCAACCGAACTCATTGCTTTGGGTGCCATTCGATACTTCATTATTTTGATCTGAACTCTCAGGAGATTTCCTTACCCACTACTGACTCATCTAAGTTCTGATTTCAGAAACTTTTGATTTTCCTTTCTCAAAACTAGTATCTACTTTTTCTCTGTTCATGCAATTCTTTCTTAGATGACCGAGTTGTTTACACATTTAACATCTCTTAGTAGGATTCCTTTTTCTGAGGCGAGTCTTTGCACAATTTGCACCAATATGCCCATATTCACCACAGTGATAACATCTGCTCCATGTGTTGTAACCCTAACCAAAAATTGCTTTAGCTAGCTGTTTAGTAGGGTTCCATTTCTTAGTTCTATACTTGGAATATTTTTGACCTTGTTTGTTAAAATTAAAACATTTTCCTTCAAACTTAGGTTTCTCAGTGCATTCACTTTCCCTATGTCCATGTTTGTTGCATCTGTAGCATTTACCATTAAACTTTGATTTTCCATTACTCCAACACTTATTTGATGTGTGCCCTAACTTTCCACAACGATTACAAGTAGGTTTGTTGTTCTTTTGAGTTCCTTTATGTGGGGATTCACCTTGTTCTATATAACCTAATCTAGTTTGTCCATCATGTTTGAGTTGAATTTTCCCTATCAACTAATGCATGCTTACCTATGAATTCATCATACTCTCATTGGTTTGGTTTTTAGTATTGAGATAATTCTGCAGTCTTTCATTTTCTATCGTCAGATTGATAACTTCTTGATTTACATTATTGAGTTTATTTATCATATATGCTTGCTGAAGTCACAAATGATGGATTTCATTTTATTTTTCTTCTAATCTTGTAGTCACCAATCTTTAATCTTCTTGTGCCATTTCTCTGTCATTTTCTACTTGATTTTTTTGTTCCATGACTTCACATATTCTGACTAAATCAATTTCTTGTTCTCTTTTCAACTTTTTGACTTCCTCATGTAAATTGAGATTCTTTTCAAGTAGATCTTCAATTTCTACATCTGCTTGTTCAAAACTTCTTTCTTTGCATAAGTCTTCAATTATTTCTTCTATGTAACTTTTATCATTCATCTGCACTACTAAATATTTTCTTCTTTTCAAGGAAAGAGAGAGCTGCTTCTTGATTTTTCTGATCTGATCCATGGCCACTTGTAGATCTATCTTTTCATTTTCAAATGATTTCTCCAGTCTATATATTTCCATTACCTCTGATCTTTGCTCAAGATGTTAAACTTTTTTTAAGAGAACCTTTATCTCTGATACCAATTATCAGAAATATATTGAGGCTAGGTGACTAGGAGTGGGGGGGGGCGGGGGGGTGAATCAGGAACCAATAAAACTTAATCTATAATGTAATCCTTTATTAGATTATCTAATCTGATTACATGCATGAAACATAAAAGTAATAAAAATCCATAACACTTGACACAATATTTTCTTACCCAGAAACCTTTCAAATAGAAAGTAAAATTGGGGTGGGGATGGTACCCACAAGATTTACTACTGCAGTATAAATTTATCCTGTTAAACTTACAATTGACCACTTATGATGGCGTGCCCTGTTAGGAACAATAAATATTGTTAGGTCCACCTTGTGACAGGATTTAGTACAATACAATTAAGTATGCAACTCTGTTAGGATATTTGTAAAGGACTATTAAGTCCACCTTGTTAGAGGATTTTGTTGATGCACCTGTTAGGATGAACTAGTAGATGATCTTCTATGCAACTCTAATTTTCTTAATAAGATCCAATGATATAATACTAATCACATGAATTTGATAGATGACTCTCTGTTGTTCCTTATACTGCTATAGCCTCTTAATCAATCTGCCACTTCATATTCACATATACACTTATTCACACACATTTGGATAAACAAAATCCCTTATATTTATACCTTGTTCAAATCAAATACTTCTGTAAGTCATCTTCCATAAGATAAATTAATATCAAACAATATAACCTAAGTCGGTCCAAAACTGTTACTCGGGTCCTATAATCCAGTCTGGTGATATACTAGCACTCGGGAAATATGTTGTCACTCGGGAAACACAATAAAATCTGTTACTCAGGCTAAACTATATACTTGGGTCATATTGATCACTCGGGTAGTATTGATTAACATTGTCTTCTCGGTTGACACTGCCACTACTACGGTTACACTATAACTGCTCGGGTTGCACTATTGGCTCGGTCAACTATGTGATGACTAAGTGTTTTTGCACTAATTGACAACATGTCTTTCCATAAGGTCATCAAACTCATCATCAATCATATTAAAAATAATTATCAAACGCATGATGAGAAATTTGTTCCGTACAAGAACATGGAAGAGGATCTTAAACAATACTTTGTTTGTATAATGTTTGAACAGGTTCCTCGAGCGCACAATAAAGAAGTGGATGCTATGAATAATTTAACATCTCTGATTCAACTATTTTATTATCAAACATGTTACTAATTTCTACTAGAAGAGTTACCTTACCCTTCCCACGACTGTCCAGATTTAAAACTAGTGTTCCAGCTTGTGAGTGGTGAGTTATCTCTCTATAATCCAATCCTTGACTACCTTAAGCATAACACATTTTCCCAAGACTTTTCAAAGAACCAAAATCGCAAACTTATTTGCCAAGGCTCCAAGCACTTAGTCATAGCTGACAACTTGTATTGGCGAGATTTCGAGAAAACCTTACTAAGATGTTTAGAGCTTTAAGAATCAAACAAAACCTTCCGAGAAGTCCATGAAGGTATTTTTGGATGACATTTGAATGGCCTTACTCTGGTGAAGAAACTCTTAAGACTAAGTTATTATTGGCCTACAATGGATAGAGATGTTATTCGTTTCTTAAAATATTGCCAGAAGTGCGAAATACATAGCAATATGATTAATGTTCCAGCATGACACTTGCTACCTTTTATTAAACACTCGCATTTCCAGCATTGGGATTTTGACTTAATTGGCCAAATATATCCATCTTCTTCAAATGGGCATAAGTTTATAATCACAACAATATAATTTTTTACAACATTTGTAGAAGTTATACTTATGATTGTAATCACATAAAAATGGTAACCTAAACCCTAGACCCCCAATCTCAACAATTAATCAAGAAACCCTAATCATGATAAACCCTAAGTCCTAAATCAAATAGGCAATTCCTCATTCTATCAAATTCAAGCTAATCTAACATGAACCCTAGGTCCTAATCAATCATCGTACTTGATTAATCAATTAATTCCTAAAATAATAATAAATTGGCAAATAAACCTTATGTTAATTATTTAATTGATATTCTGATATATTAATTAAATAAAAATAAAAAAATTGTCAATTAAAATCAAAAGGGAATTAAATTAGTTAATAAAAACACAAATATGCATTCAAAACCATTAAAATTATTAAAAATGCATATGACATCATCAAATATAGTTAACTGATTATCAAATTGGAAACAATCAAGTTCCACTCGATTAATTGATTCTCCACTATTTATCATTTGCAAAATATTTTAGTTAACTGAGAACTGATTCTGGAAGTTTCCAAAAAGGCTGATCAGTCAGTTCAGTCAACTAGATCTTTCAACCAATCACATTCTTTTCACATGGATTGCGCTTCCTCAAATTGAATCTAAGCCACTCTTTTCTTTTGATCTCGACCGTTGATTTGACAAAGATTTTCTATAAAATAGAAGCTCATTTTCTTTACAAAGGATCCTAAATTTTGCATTATTGTTATTATACTACATTTTACTCTCATTTCAATTAGCTTTGTTTAGTTAGTTTAATCATGCAAATCTTAATTTTAGAGCATATTTGAATTTGGTGCTTTAAAATAAATCTTTCACATTTCAATTTGTTGCTTCTAAAATAAATCTAATTAGCTTGGATGAACAACAAATTGCATTTTGCATATCATTTAGATCAATTATCAAGGTTTAAAATCCTTCATTTAGGATATTTGTGTAGTCACTGAGTTTGTGATGGCCTAAGAGAAAACTCATAGTCTTTCCTACTAGAAGACAATAGATCAATTTAGGTTAGTGTAGTTTACTAAATTTCAATTTCATGTTTTTTAACCCGCTAACCATGCAATGATCTATTGAAGTGTGTGTGTTTATTGTGCATCTTGGAGGTACCTATTTTCACACATACATTTATGGCTCGCACCATGGGCCTGAAACCTCATTTTGAGACAAACATTACCCAAATCTCCTCTTAGGCCAAATTTGACTCCAACACCGCGTCAGGATAGTCATTTCAGTTAGAAATGACTATAAAATTGTCTATAGGCACCCAAAATTGAATCTGTGGAAAAAACAAATCGCATGCAGAAGTCGTACGACCTTCTGCATGCAAATTGAGACAAGTTTTTTGTCTGCCCATAGACCGAGACAGAAGAAGAAATAATTTTATTTCTAAAATAAAATTTTATCTCTAGCTTTTATACCCCAATTAACATCATTCTACCCAGCATTAATATCATGTCCTCCTTACAATGTTTTAAACTTTGTTTTAAAAGCATACATTTTTCCACCACTGCACACATGTGGGATTAAAATCCCATAGCACCCGCTCACCTCTCGGTGTTGCCTTGCTCAGCCTGAGCTCCCTTCACCCCACTTTTCTCCCAATCCAACATGCTACCTACCCACCTTACCTCCCCACTTCTCTCACACTAACCCCG
>MU218911.1:72342-96476 GCA_018584345.1 Thuja plicata | reverse complement strand
TCCCTCCCTCTATTACCACCCTCCCTACATCCTTCTCCTGCCTCTTTGTCACCTTCTCCCACCGCTTCCTCTGAACTCGCCCAATCTACCACACCACCTCACATCCCTGCTACCTACACTCCTCCCCACCTCCTCCTTCCTCCCACCTTGCACCTCAACCCTCTACGCCACCGCACAGCCCCACCAATGCCCTACCCTTTCGCCACCCTCCCTCTACACTCATCTCTACCATATCTCCTCTTATCTCCCATAAACCTACGTGTTGCTTCACCCACTACTTATTTGCGGCCACCACCTTCACTTCTCACATTCATGACCTTCGCTTTCCCAGTGCTCTGCTAAACCCCTATGAAGCCCCTCTACCACCCGAGCCCAGCTCAAACACCCACCAACCACTCTATTTATCCCCTGAGCCACTGAGCCCTCCAAACAAGCTACTAAACCCAACCAACCATAGGCTGCCATGTGGCCGACTACCAAATTAGCAGGGGCCCATTTTTTTTTGCCATAAAAAACAAAACTCATTTGGTTAAAGTTGACAGTCATCCAGTCGTCACATTACATTGTCATTGGCTTTCTATGACAATCATGAAACCGTCAAATTTAAACATGTGAATCACTAACATCGACAAGGTTTTGAAAAGACAGTGCCTTCACCATTGAGCATTTTGAATTTGCTACCTGTTTTAAAACCCACATAACTTGCATGTTTTAGGTCCCTTTTTGGAGTATTTTTTTATATTTTGGGTAGATTTACATAAAGATCACTGTGGTGGGGTTAGTTTATGGTTTTTGCTTTCTTGGTTTATCATAAATTTCTCTTTTTGATGACTGTACCTGCCTAATCCTCTATTTTTCATCTTGTAAAGCCTCGTACGGGCTCATACGGTAACCTTTTTTAGCACAATGTTTTTTGCAAGTGCATAATTTTTCATCTACTTTCTGAATATGCAATTAGTTTCATGATTTTTTGAATTTATAAAGCTGACCAATCTTTGGCTTTGTTGTTCTTGAACTTATCTTTTGATTACATCCTAACACTAGTTTGCAGGACGCTGAAAATAAAGAAAAAAATCATATACTACTAATGAGTTTGATGTAGGAAACTTGTCGAAGACTTTGTGAGTCTTCCAAAACTATCATGTCTGCATTTTGTAGTTAAATAACACTTCAAATTTGGTGCTTAAAAATAATGATTTTTCTTATTTGTTTGAAGTGTTGTTTATATTTGTAATCCCAAATAATTGCATCAATGTATCCTCTCCCCTCACCTTCGCGGATCTTTGGTCTAAGAGAACTTCATGCAAATATTTTAGTGTGGCTACCTCCCGAGAACTTTAACAAAGCTAGTGAGAGTGGATTGCCCATCTGGTAATAGGATAAAGCCAAGCCCTTCAGAACTGGTATATAATAAATTCCATTATGATTAGTGTCATAGTGAATAGGTGTTGATTATGTTATACCGAGAAGAAGATCTCCCTTAGTACCCTCATCATGCATAAAAACCTACACAACATAACTTTTGTAGGCTGGGAGGCCTCAATAACGGAGCTAATCTGCCACAAGTATAACCACCTGAACGGATGCCTTAATTAAAAAACTTTTTTGAAGTATCCAGAAACCCTCTATATGCTGGCACGGATGGTCAGAGATTGACTAAGACATTCCACATTTTCACGGCTCTTAGTACAGACAACGGTCCCTAGGGAAGTGATTACCCTGGGGATTTGAAGCTTGGTGTGCCTGAGAAGTGAGTGCACTATAAGGAGGAGCTCGTGCCTCCAAGATTCTATGTTCTCCTCTATCAGTAGGCATGGATGAACTTCAGTTCAAGTGGGAATTTAGTAGATATTTCCCTAGCTTACCTAGGATTATGGCGTGTGTATTCTTTTTACAAAAAAAACATTCTTCTTGATGTGTCTTGCATGAGTGAAACATCAAAAAAATCAACACAAACAATCAACATTTCCTCCATTATCTCATTCACATTACCAATTATTAAGAATGGTATGGGTAGGGATAAGTGACCTAGATTGTTTCCAATTTGATAATCAGTTAACTGGATTTGATGATGTCATATGCATTTTTAATATTTAAATGATTTTGAATGCACATTCTTGCTTTTTATAATTAATTTAATTCCCTTTTGATTTAATTGACAATTTTGTAAATTTTATTTAATTAATATATTATAATATCAATTAAATAATTAACATAAGGTTTATTTTCCAATGTATTATGATTTTAGGAATTAATTAATTATCCAAGTACAATGATTGATTAGGACATAGGGTTTAGGTCAGATTAGTTTGAATTTGAAGAATTGAGGAATTGCATGTTTTATTTAGGACAAGGTTTATAAAAATTAGGGTTTCTTGATTAATTTTTGAGTTTGGGGGTCTAGGGTTCAAATTACCATTTTTATGTGATTACATTTGCCCCTCTTTGAATTGATGTGTGATCGACGCATTGATTCAAAGACCTATTAGCTAGAAGACCCAGAAAAGTTTGATTTGAAGTGATGAAACCATGCTTTTGAAGAAGAAGAATGACTTTGAGCTTGATTGGATGAAGATCGATCAAAAGATATAAAAAAATTACTCAGTTTGATTTGAAGTGGTGAAACTAGAGATCTGTCAAGAACTCTTAAACTTTTGTATTGGTTTGAACAAATAACCAGTTTTATTTGAAGCGATGAAACTAATTACCGTTAAGAGATTTGATTAGCAAGAAAATTGACTTGATTTTAAGTGATGAATCCAATTTGATCAATGTATCCAGTTTCAATAATGAATATCTCATATAAGACCGATCTTGTCTGGTTTCAAGTGTATTCACCACTGTATAAGAACATTGATTAGGTTTCCTTTGATTTAAGATGATCTCAACTTGATTTGATGAGATGAAGCTGAGATGCCCCAAGCGATGGGGTTTTGATTAAGGATGTGATCACTGGAATGTTGATGTCCTACTCCTGCCCCCTTAGGAGAGAAATTGAAATATGGCTAGGTGCCCCAGTGATGGGAAGAAATTAAATTAATAACATGATGCAAGAAGAAGCTGATCTAATTAGAAATAGGTCCTAAGTGGTTAGGACAAAATCTGTACTTGATAAGAGGTCATGTTTGATCGAGATTGACCAAATGTAACATATAAGGATTGATTAGAAGAAAGCATGAGGGATTTCTATTGATTGTGCAAGAGGTCAATTTCAGATTTTGATTTCGATCCTAAAAAGGGAATCCGGACAGTTGAATTAGCTAGGGGTGTCATGTTCACGCACAACTAGCCACTTGGAAAAAGGAATATTGATCGATAAATACCTCATATTCTTCACATTGGAGAGAGATATCGATATTATATAGATTTCTACACCATGCAGATGTAGATGCAAGACTAATATGAATGCAACCTAAGGTGTAGTCACTGAACCTTTAGCATTTAAATTTTTCATGGTCGAGTGTTTTGGGAACATCAGAGTCGATACAATCCTTACTGGTGCCATTGTGACCATAAGAATATGAATACAAATTTCATCAGATAAGATATGAGAAACTAGCATAAGCAGGAGGGTACAAAAGCCAAGATGACCTGAATGTTTATTTTAGTTGATGTTGCAACAGTACACTAGTATCGAGGCATTCAAAGCAGATATAACCATGAGTGTGATCTTGCGTAAACAAGAAAATAAATAATAGTCAAGGAGGTGGTTCTAACCTCACCTTGGCATACAAATAAATAGGATCGAGGGATGTGAGGATTTTCCACCTTAATGCAAGAGCTCTTACCACATACACCTTGTTTATTTGACGTTGTTGAATCATCGAGACCACACCAAAAAATAATAGACAAAGAAAAGATTAATGAAAATAGACAACATACAAAGAGAATTTCAACATACTTCAGCATGTTCCAAATTTTTTGGATGTGTAGATGTATGAGGTGTTGAGAAACACTATTGTGCTGTGAGTGCAATCTGTTTGATTTCTATTGATCTACTCTTTATGTTTGTGTTATCCAATGTGTGTTAAGAAACACAGATGCATTCAAAGATAGTGTTAAGAGACACTTTTGATTAGGGTGTTGACAATCACCTATTGTACCAGTAGCGAGTTGTCCTTCAAAAATGACATGATTAAGGACTCTAGTGTAATCCAAAAATATGATAAAATTTTGGGACCCATGTCCCATGCTAACAAACTCAAATTGCGAGGACTGACTTGACTCATACTGTGAGGACAAATCCAATTCGATCACCCCTAGGTTGTGACCCTAGATCAGTATCAAGCTAGGAGGGTTCTCAAAAAGACCAAAGTCCAACAAAAGTGATTGAAAGATATGTACAAACTAAAGCAAAGGATTTCCAAGACTGGGTATTGATAAATGGAGTGCTGAGTATAAGAGGCGCTTGTTTACCAAGTTTTCACCTACTTGGTAGAGATTATATTTTTTCTAATATGGCGCATGTTTACTAGGTTTTCACCAAGGCACTTTTTCTTGTTTTTCAATTTTTTTAAATTTTTTTCTTTTTTTTTTTTTTTTGATTGATGCATCAAGGCGCCTATTTCTAGGTTTTCACTAAGATGATCATTTTTCAGGGCTTTTTCTGATTTTTAGATTTTTTTTCAAGATCATAAGTATGTACATGGTGTTGATCACCGAGAATTCTTTAGGTGTAGAACTTCTTCAAATGGAAAGTGTTAATGGGCTCCCAAAGTGGTTCTCCTTTAGGTGTGGAGAGTTGATAGGCTCCAAAGCTGAATGCTATAGTAATTATGTAAGGACCTAGCTTGTTGGGTTCAAACTTCCCATTCTGCTCTCTATGTGACTGATTATGGGGATTTTATCTCAACAAAAGGTCACCCACCTGAATTTCTCTATGTCTGACTTTATTTTGGTATCCTCTTGACATTATTTTTTGATAAGCTCTGAGGTGATCAAATGCCACTTTCCGACGTTCATCCAACAACTCTAGTTCTTGGAGTCTCAAAACTCTGTATTCTTCATCTAGGATAAAGAAAAGAATCCCTAAGAGAGGGGATTTCCATCTCTAGGGGTAAGAATTATTCTTCCCCATATACCAATGCAAATGGGGTTGCCCCTGTAGGTGTTCCCATGCTTGTTCAGTAAGCCCATAATGCAAGATTGATCGATAGGTGCCAATCCCTTCCCGCCTTGTTAATCGTACGATGCAAGATTTTTAGCAAATTTTTATTTGAGGCCTCAGCCTGTCCATTACCTTGTGGATAATAGATGGAAGAAAAATGTTGTGTGATTCTGAAGTTTGCACTAAACTCATCCATGTTGTTATTCTTAAATTGTCCTCCATTGAAAGTGATGATGGAGGAAGGTATGCCATAGCGATAAATGATATAGTTTAGAATGAATAGCGAGACTTGTTGTCCTGTCACTTTAATGAGTGGGACTACCTCAACCCACTTGGTGAAATATTGAGTAACTTTAATAATGAACTTGTGTTCATTAGAAGATGAGGGATGAAACTAGCTAATTAGATCAAATACCCATTATTGAAAGGGCCAATGTGTGACAAAAGGAATGAACTCCCTTGCTGGACTGTGGATAAGATTGCCATGCAGCTGGGATTTCTTACAAGATTTTGCATATCTGATAGCTTCTTTCTCCATATATATCCAATAATACCCTACTCTAAGCAGTTTTTGGGCCAGAGTCATACCGTTAGAATGAGAACCACAAATTCCTTCATGGACTTCAGACAACGCACGTTTGGACTCTTCTTTCTCTAGACACATAAACCAAGTACCGTCTAATCCTCACCTATATAGATCATTTTCCACGAGAACATACCATGAGGCATTGCAAATGAGGTGTTGTTTTTCATTTCTGGTTAGTCCATTAGGAATGACCTGATGGCATAGGTAAGAGTAGACATGGTGCTAACAGGAGGATTCTTGTTCAATGACTGAACAAACCATTAATTGGGATTCAGGAGAGTTGTAGGAAGGGAAATGGATTTCTTCCACCAGGAACTCATAGCAAAAATCTTCCTCTTTTTGTTATGAGGATGCTAATGTAGCCATGGCATCAGTTGCTATGTTATGTATCCTTGGCACTTGTTGAAATGGGATGAAAGTGAAATATTTCTTAAAATCATCAGCCATTCATTTACAAGGCATGGATTTGTCATTTTTAGTTTGGTATACATCATTGATTTGGTTGATTACAAGTTGAGAGTCACCATGGACATGTAACTCAAAAACATTCCATTCAAGAGCCAGTTTGATTCCATTACTAGTGCTTCACATTTTGTTATGTTGTTTGTACAAGGAAACATGAGTTTGTACGCCTTTGGAATGGAATAGTTTTGAGGAGTCAGAAATAAAATCCCTACACCTAAACCTTGTTGCATGAAGGAGCCATCAAAGAACATTTTATAGGATCTGTGAGTTATGTGGAAAACAGATCCATCTCGGAATTCAACATTGATTGGTTCATTATCCTGCAGTGGAGCATCAACTAGTTGATCTGCAGTTGCTTGCCCTTTGATTTCTTTATGCTCAATATATTTTATGTCAAATTCACTAAGAAGCATAACCCATTTAGGCAATCTTCTAGTGAGGGTAACTTTACTTAGGAGATACATCAAAGGGTCAATTTTAGACACCAGTTTGACTAAGTGGGCCAACATGTAGTGTCACAGTTTCAGAGATGAAAAGACTACTACCAGGCACACTTTCTCAATGATAGAGTAGTTCATCTCATAGGACACAAATGTTCTACTAATTTAGTAGATATCACGTTCTTTCTTTTTTTCATCTTCCTACGCTAGAAGTACCCTAGTGACATTGAGGTAGCTGAAATGTACATAATCAATGGTTTGCCTTGTTGATGTGGCATGAGTACTAGAGGGTTTTCTAGGTACATTTTGATTTGAGTGAAATATTTGCACTCCATTGATAAGTAATTCCCTTGCATATAGTCTTTGTAAATTCTTGTGCTCTATTAGCCAACTATGCGAGGAACCTTCTGATAGACTGGATTCTCCCTTGGAGTGTTATGATCTGATTGATGTTCTTAGGAGATGGCATTTCTAGTATCACTTGTACCTTTTCAGGATCGACTTCTATTCCTTTATCTGAGATAATTTAACCTAATAGCTTGCCAAATGTAACACCGAATGCACATTTCTTGGGATTCAATCTTAACTTGAACTTTTCCATTTTGTCCATGATTGGGCCTAATTCTTGTAGCTGCATAGACTATTTCATTGTTTTAACAAGAGTATCATTAACATAGTCCTCCATAGTTTTGTGCATCATTTCGTGGAAGAGAGTTGTTACTGCCCTTTGATAGGTAGCTCCTGCATTTTTTAAACCAAAAGGAAAGACATTTCAGCAGACCGTTCCCTAGGCACATGTGAAGGTAGTATTTTCTTGATCCTCTGGAGAAATCTTGATTTGGTTATACCCAGAGAAACCGTCCATGAGAGAATATATTTAATACCCAGCTGTCATGTCTACAATCATGTCATTATTAGCCAAAGGAAAGTCATCCTTTGGAAATTCTTTGTTGAGGTCCCTAAAATTAGTGAAAACTCTGATGGATTTGTTTGGCTTTGATACTGGTACAATGTTGGAAATTCATTCAGCATAATCAATAGCTCGGATGAATCCATCTTTGAGTAGTTTTTCTAGTTCAGCCTTGATAAGTAATGCAACCTGAGGATGCATTTTTCTATTTTTTTGTTTTACTGGTTTTACTCCAGGAGCTATTGAGAGATGGTGCATGATAAGATTTGGATCTAAACCAGACATATCTGAGTATTTCCATGTAGATTTTATCTTCTTCTCTTTAAAGAAATCTGTGAATTCCTTGAGCTCTTCTGCACAAAAAGTATTTAGCCACATGAATGATGTGTGGGTGTTCCTCTGTACCAAAATTCATTGGTTGAGTTGGTTCTATGAGCACTGATGATTGTTCCTATAAATAATTAGGCAAGACATCAAGCATCTCATCCTCATGTGCCTCAGAGACATTTTCACCTTTGGATGCATCTTTTCTTTTTATGATTTTGGGTTCTGAAACTTCCATAATGTGGTTTTCGCCTTCACACCCTATTCTTTTTTTCAATTTTATTTTATTACTTAGATACTTGATGTCTGCTTCAGTCATGCTCACACTAGGTTCACTGGTAGAAGAATTGATAGGTTTAGCAGCGTTAAGATAGCAAGCTAAAGCATAGTCATTGGGGAATGTAGGCATTTCAGTAGGTTGTCCCTGTAAGGACCAATCAATGAGTTCAGGATGCTTTTGTGGTAAAGGTTTGATGGGTTTGAGGGTGTTCATGGTATGTTCATCATAGATAATGATTGTTAAGTAGATTCCTAAACCAGAACTTTGTATAGACATGTTCAAATCAGAAAGAGCCCTAACGGCATCATTGAAGCCCATGTCAGAAACATAAGGTCCTAATTCATCAGACCTAACCTCTAAGCCTTCGCCTACTTTGAGTGTGGGTACATATCGTTGAACTGTATCCACCTCCTTGTCTAAAGTTCCTTCTAAAAGATTGTCAAACTCATATTCATGGGATTCTGTTTCATCATTAGTTTTCATATCAAGGACATGAGTGAAATCTACATTTTGCCCCCAGTTTGAATGAGTTCTGTCTAAAAACTTTGCTATGGTTAGGCTCCTTTCTTCTATATCTGGATCTTGTTTAGATGTAGTAGTCTCTTACTGATCAGAAGTCATTGGTGATTCCTCTATAACACGCTCTTTAGTAGCATTGACTTGGGGTGTTTCTTCTTCAAAGAGAAGAGCCACAAATTTGCTGAAGGAAATGGAAAAGAAATTAGAGATAAAAGATACTGGTATGGGTGGATACATTGTCAAATTTGCTGATATTTTGAATCTTGAGGAGACAGTCCTTGAGGTTTGTATTCACCCTCTTCATCCATCATTGTCTATTCACCTCATCCATCAACTTTCTAATCCATCTATAATGACCTCTACCTTGCAAGACATTAGGGAAAACCAATGTGATCTTGCTTGAGAATGAGTAATCTCTAAAAGACAAAAAAAATAATCTAAAAACTAGAAAAAACCTTGAAAAAAAGATCATCTTGGTGAAAACCTAGCAATAGGTGCCTTGATGCATCAATAAAAATAAATAAAAAATAAAAATACAAAAAAATTTGCAAAAGAAGAAAAAAAGTACGATGACACATACATGCTTACCAGGTTTTCAATGATCACATCATCAAGCAAGACCCCTCACTTGGGGCATCTCAACTTAATCACATCAAATCAAGTTGAGATTATCATAAATCAAAAGCAACCCAATCAATTGTCTTATACAGTGATGGATACACTCAAAACCAGACAAATTGGTCTTAGACGAGTCATTCATTTCTAAAACCAGCCACATTGACCAAATTGGCTTCATCGCTTCAAATCAAGTCAATTTTTTCTAAATAGAATCTTTGCCAAGTAGGTGAAAACCTAGTAAAAAGGTTCCTCTTGTACGTCAGCACTCCATCTATCAATACTCAGTCTTGGAAATCCTTTGCTTGAGTTTTTACATAGCTATAAGTCACTTTCATGACACTTTGGTTCCTCTGAGAACCCTCCTGGCTTGAAACTGATCCAGAGTCATAGTTTGGGGGCAATCAAATCAGCTTTATCCATGCAGTATGATTCAAGTCAGTCATCATCATTTTCTACTTGGAGCATGGTTCCCCAATAAGATCACATCTTTGGATTACACCAGAGTCGGTAATCATTTCATTTCTGAAGGACATCTCGCTACTGACGTAAACAGGTGTTTCTCAACACCACAATCAATAGTGTTTCTTAACACTATCTTCAGACACATTTGTGTTTCTTAACACACATTGGATACTACAAATTTAAATAACAAATTGATAACACTCAAACACATCACACTCACAAGCACGACATTGTTTCTCAACACCTCATACATATACACATCCAAAAACTTTGAAACTAGCTGAAGTATGTTGGACTTCTATTTGTATGTTGTCTGTTCTCATTGATTTCGTTAATCTTTTCTTTGTCTGATTCTTGTTGGTGTGGTCCCGATGATCCTATAACATCAAATAAATAGGGTGTATGTGGTAAGAGCTCCTGCATTAAGGCCAAAAAGCCTCACATCCGTTGATGGTGTTTACTTGTACGCCAAGGTGACGTCAGAACTATCTCCTTGATTGTTATTGCTCTTCTTGTTTATGAAAGATCACACTCATGGTTATCTCAGCTTTGAATGGCTTGATACTGACCTATACTCTTGCAACATCAACTACAAACAACATTTACGTCATCTCAGCTTTTGTGCTTCGATGCTTACATTAGTTCCTCATATCTTATCCGATGAAAGTCATATTCATATTCTTATGGTCACAGTGGCACCAGTAAGGATTGTATCGACTCTAATGTTCCAAAAATGCTCAATGACAAAAAAATTTCAATGCTAAAGGTTCAGTGACTACACCTTAGGTTGCACTCATGTTAGTCCTGCATTTTCTTGGTGTTGAAATCTACATAATATCGATATCTTTCTCCAATGTGAAGGATCTGAGGTTCTTATCGATCAATCTTCTCATGGTCAAGTGGTCAGTTGTGTATGAAAATGATACCCCTCACTAATTCGACTGTCTTGATTCCATTTTCAGGATCAAAATCAAAATCTGATGTTTCACTTTTTCATTCAACTACAGCTGACTGCTTGCACAACCAATAGAAATCTCTCATACTTTTCTTGCAGTCAATCCATGCGTCATACTTTTGGTCAATCTTGTTCAAACAAAACCTCTCATCAAGTACAGATTTTTTCGTAACGAATTGGGCCCTCTTTCTAACTAGATCATCTTCATCTTGTATCATGTTATCAATCGAATTGATTCTCATCACTGGGGTACCTAGCCATATTTTGATTTTCTCCCATGGAGGCAGGATTAGGACATCAAGATTCTAGTGATCACATCCTCAATCAAAACCCCATCGCTTGGGGCATCTTAGCTTCATCGCATCAAATCAAATTGAGATCATCTAAAAATCAAAGGCAACCTAATCAATGTTCTTATGTAGTGGTGAATACACTCGAAACTAGACAAGATTGGTCTTATACAAGCTATTCATTATTGAAACCAGATACATTGATCAAATTGGCTTCCTCGCTTCAAATCAAACTGGTTATTTGTTCAAACCAATCAAAAGGTTTAAGAGTTCCTCACATATGTCTAATTTAATCGCTTCAAATCAAACCAAGCATTCTATTTTATATCTTTTGATCAATCTTCATCTAATCAAGCTCGAAGTCGATATTCTTGTTCAAAAGAATAGTTTTATCACTTCAAATCAAATTGTTCAAGGTCTTCTCGCTATCAGGTTTTTGAATCAATGCTCTAATCACACATCAATTCAAAGAGGGCCAAATGTAATCACATAAAAATGGTCACTTAAACCATAGACCCCCAATCTCAACAATTAATCTAGAAACCCTAATCTTGATAAACCCTATGTCCTAAATCAAACTAGCAATTCCTCAATCTATCAAATTCAAGAAAATCTGACCTGAAGCCTAGGTCCTAATCAATCATGATACTTGATAAATTAATTAATTCCTACAATCATAATTCATTGGCAAATAAACCTTATGTTAATTATTTAATTGATATTCTGATATAATAATTATATAAAATTTAAAAAAAAAAATCAATTAAAATAAAAAAGGAATTAAATTAATTAATAAAAACATAAATTTGCATTCAAAATCATTTAAATTATTAAAAAATGCATATGACATCATCAAATCCAGTTAACTGATTATCAAATTGGAAATAATCTAGTTTCACTCAGTTAACTGATTCTCCACTAGTTATCATTTTGGAAACATTTCAGTTAATTGAGAACTGATTCTAGAAGTTTCCCAAAAGACTGATTAGTTAGTTCAGTCAACTGGATCTTTCTACCAATCACATTCTTTGTACATGGATTGTGCTTCCTCAAATTGAGTCTGAGCCACTCTTTTCTTTCGATCTCGATCGTTGATTCGACATAGATTTTTTTATAAAAGAGAAGTTCATTTCCTTCACAAAGGATCCTAACTTTTTCATTATTGTTATTATCCTACATTTTACACTCAAGCATTTTACTCTCATTTCAATTATCTTTGTTTAGTTTGTTTAATCTTGCAAATATTAATTTTAGAGCATATTTGAATTTGGTGCTTTAAAATAAATCTTTCACATTTTAATTTTTTGCTTCTAAAACAAATCTAATTAGCTTGGATGAACAACAAATTTTATTTTGCATATCATTTTAGATCAATCATATAGCTTTAAAATCCTTCGTTTAGGATATTGGTGTAGTCACCGAGTTTGTGATGATCTGGGAGAAAACTCATACTCCTGCCTACTAGAAGCCAATAGATCCATTTAGGTTAGTGTAGTTTAATGCATTTTGATTTCATGTTTTCTAACCTGTTAACCATGTAATGATCTATTGAAGTGTGTGTGTTTATTGTGTAGCTTGCAGGTACCCATTTTCACACATACAATGATAACGGCTATAGGAAAACAAGTCTCTATGTTTATCCTTAATTATATCATCTACAGATATGGAATCCCCTCATCCATCATCATAGACAATGGAAAATAGTTCAAGAATAAAGACATCAGCGAACTCTATGCAAAATTTCAAATCACTCAGCACTTCTCTTCAATTTATTACCTTCAGGGCAATGGACAAGAAGAGGTCAGTAACAAAAACATTCTAAAGATTCTTGTTAGAACAGTTAATGATTCTAGCAAACATTGGCATGTTCAAATCAATCCAACTTTGTGGGTGTATCACACAAGTATTAGAACACCAATGGAAGCTAATCCTTATTCTTTGGTCTATGGTGTAGAAGCGGTTCTTCCTCTGTAAGTAGAAATATCATCCCTAAGAGTATCATTACTAGGATTGGTTACAGATGATGACTACAGAGTCTCAAGGTTGCAACACCTAGAACTACTAGTTGAAAGATGTCAAGATGCTTTTTAACACCTACATGGGTATCAAAAGTGATTGGCTAAAGGCTACAATAAGAAAGTAAAATCTCATGAATTTAAAGTAGGCAATATAGTGATACTTGAATATTCAAAGATTCTAGAGCCTAGCGACCCTTAATAAAGAATTAGTTTCTTGCTAGATTCTTCATATTGTAGTGATAAGGAACTAATTTATTATAATTAAACTTATAACGATTCTCATCTACCAAATAAAAAATTCATGTTACACATGATAATATCAAACATATTAGACATAATCAAAATATTTATGGTGGTCATTTAAAAATACAACATAGTTTGCCCCATTATAAATCATAGTATTTCAGAGCTCGAGAAAAAATATTAAGCATATACCAAATTATAAAGAACATGAAATTCTTATTTGGATTGATGAAAATATAATTGACACACCTCTTTCATTACATAACAGAAGAACTACCATTTTCTTTATGGTATGTTCATGTAGTTTTTGTACTTGAACTTGAACATTCAATACATAGTGAAATGTACTATTGTTTTATTTCAAGGATCTTATTGGTATTAAACACATGCGCTGAAATATTTTTATCTAAATCATGTAGGGATTGTGCACATAAGTATATTTCTTGTATGCATTTCCCATTACACCATTTTAACCTATATTATATGCCTTCTTCGATCCAAACTTTGTCTTTGTTCACAAAACTATTTTCTCCTTGTTTGTGCTATTTTTTTTTATACTTCATCATAGTCACACAAAGAGGGGTATCATATCATCACCAATCTCATCATTCGATTTTATGAAATTTGCAATGGAATAGAACAAATGCATATAATGTAATATTTACTCATCTAAAGTCTCATATATTTTAAGACAATTCTTTTACAAAGTTTCACTTCAGAATGTATGAACACTTTAGTTTATAGACAAAATGCAAACTCAATAGATATATAGAATAGGAAAATAGATACCTTAACACGTTTAAACTCTTATTTTGTATAACATTATATAAGATCTAAAATTAATAACTAATTCGAACACATTCTAAAATGATATTAATTTCTTAAATAGCTTGAATTTCCATTATATTTGAGTAAAAAACATTTAAATTACATATTTGTTGAATGCACATCCTCCTCCACACTCCTTTAGCATTCATTTTCATGACCATTCTATCACTTTTTTTTTTTAGTTGTTATTGTTGTTGTTGTTGTGTAAAGAGAGAAATTTAAACAAGAATTGAAAAAGTCCTAAACTTCAACTTTGATATAATTTTCATCGTGACAGTTTAACCCCACCTCATTTTTCGTTACATCAAATAGATTAGGCAGTCGTGTAGAAAATAAACTTTATAGAGTAAGATCCTACCATTAGATGACAATTTTGATGGACAAGATTACTGTTGAGATTGTATACTAAACGTTCATTTTCTCTAGCTTACAACTTGTCATTCTTTTACAGCAGATCTCAGTTGTAAATACCCAAATCCTTTTCTTTTAAGGCCTCGAGGAGGAAAATAAGACGACCATTGAAGGTCCCTTCGATTGCATAAGCCCAATCTATAACTTCAAAATATTAAATAGAAGTCACTAATGTTAACACGTCAAGAAATGAAAAGAAATTAGACGACACAAAAGTGAATACAATTTATGACCAAGGCAAAAAGGATATTACGATACAGAGCAGCTAGCATCCATTAATCTCTTTAAAAGAGATCCCACTTTGATGCTTTGGATAAAGCTTTATAACTAAGATTATAAATATGGGCCAGCCTTTGTGACACAGCTAGTAGATTATTGTGAGAAACTAGAAAAGTTTTTACCTTTCAGGCTTATCATATTGGCCTTTAAGATTTTTATTTAGTTTCATATAGGAGGAAACATTTCGTTCTCTTTTTCTAAATTTGTAAAGCAGGTAAAACGAAATCTTTAATGATTAAGTTTATGTAACAACGAGAAAGTGCATAATATCAGAACGTTTGTCTATTGTATTTATGGTTATGAAGGTGGCGGTGACGTTTGTATCATGACTCGAAGATATAAATCCTGGTCCACAGGAGAATGAGAGAGGAAAAACATCTGTTATGGCGTGTTAAATGCTACTGTAACCGAAAAGGTATGAACAAAGAAGGTGATTGAAACCTCACATGGAAGGCAATGATAGAGCACAACTTACAACTGGAACAAAGACTTGAAAATGAATGCGTGCATTTTGTACTTGCCTAAATAAAAGATAGACACTTTGAATCATGAAGGGTTCAATCATGACAAAACATTCTTCAGTTAGTTTGTGTCTTGACTATGTTGGTGTAGGCCATACTTGATCCTGACTCAGTGGAAGGAAAGGACGAAAATGTTTAGATCAGTTCAAGGGCCACAATGTGTCACGTATGTCTGTACTAAGAAAGTTTTAGCCACTCATTGTATAGTCTACTGTAGATTAAACGTCCTTTACCCTAATACTTCTGCTGCCCATGTCCTCAACGTAGAAGACTAGTAGTTGTCCGATTTTAAAGAATGTTAAGTTGTTCTCACATTAGAATCCACCATAAGATAACTTCTATGAGGGTATCAGTGACAAATTTGCCTGCACACTAGAACTTTCTGATTGTAAAGACAGTAAGTTTGTTCCCCACTTTTGAGTTGGGTTCACAACATGGACGCTCACTAATTGAAATAGAGGAAGAGGTAATTTGTTGAGCTATATAAATTGATCATGTTTGTTATATTCAGGAGAGGACTTTGTAGTTGAGTATTTTTTTTTGGTCGAGATGACAATTATAACTGATAATATCAAATTGTTCTTTTAATTTCTTAGATTGTTTTACGTGACAATACTTCTTTTTATAAATAGGATGTAAGATTCATATTATGAAAAATGATGTCACGTCGATATGCTTTGTATTGAGGTGTCAAAAAATAACCTTAGGAAAGTAGACTTGGTTGTGTATTAAGTCATGTTATATTGGTACACATTGTGACAACACATGATTTGTTGCTGCTAAAAATTCATTTTATTTAATTATGAGTACTCAACGTTAACAATTGTAATAGCTACTAGGGTCACACGCTTAAAAATGTTAGACATTAAATTTAAAAAATCAGATAAATATTCTGAGTTATATATATATTGTAGGTTTTTATAATTAGGAGACATGATTAATTAGTTGAGCATCTTACTTTTCGAAACGTCAAAATTATAGCTCATGATTTCAAATTACTTTTAGCCTTTTACAGATACTTACTTGACAAGAACTCTCCTTATAAATAAGATGTTAGGTGCACATCCTGAAAGGTGGTGCCACATACACATGCTTTTATTGGCATGTTCAAAAAGACCCCTAAAAAGGCAGACTAGTAGTTGTGTGTTAAGTCATTTTTCATCCACACACCAATGTGACATCACATGATATGTTGCTCCTAAAGAATATATTTGATTTAGCTATGAGTACTTAACACTAATAATTGTGCTACACAAGTAAAATTATTTGGCATTAAATTAAAAATATACTCATTTACATATTTAGCAATTGCATTTAGATAGATATAATGAGTTACATAAATATCATAAATATTTGTAAATAAAGGGAGATGATTTAGTAGTTGGACATCTTAATTTCTCTTTTGTCAAAATTATTTGCCACTTTAAAATTAGTTTTACTTAGATTAGGAGTGACTTACTTGAAAAGACCTCTACTTATAAATAAGATTTAAGGTTAACATCATCAAGGATGATGTCACATTACAATGTTTTTATTGAACTCTCGAAAAAGACCCCAAAAGATAGACTAATAGTTATATTGTTACTTCTAAGATATATATTTCATTTAATTATGAATACTCAACCCTAACAGTTGTAAACTAGAACTATTAATATTGTATCACTAAATATCAAACAGTAAATAAAAGTTACTATCATAGCTATTGAAACAGATTCCACTTTTTTAAAGAGAAACAAAAAGTCATCTACCCTGCCTTAATATTTCTCAATGATATACCGAGTGAATGATTACATCTAAAAATATTAGACATAATTTAATAATTCACTATAATTTTTGTTGTGACAAAAATATGTCTCATTTTGCATGCCATCATCTCATTTGGTTGTATGTGCATGCGCGCGCACCCACACACACACACACATGCATGCATGCATGCATATAAGGATTTGATTATGCCTATCTAAAGAATGATGACCTGCCAACGTATTTTTCTCTTTTGAAAGGATGTTTTTGAGAATCTAAAAATTAAAGGTATTACTCAATAATGGTGGATGAAAGTGAGTGATACATTTGTTCCATGATTTTCAACTTCCAAAAGAGGCTACTATAGGAGATCTAAAATGTAACAAGAAAAACTCTAAGGGTTGGTAATCATGTCTCAAATTTAGAAAACTCACCACAAACCTTTCTTTAACTTGTTCAACTAAGGACCAATGCTTAAAGGGTATTATACCTTCTTCACTTCTATCTCTATAATGCCAAGTGGAAATTACTTCGAGTTTGGGTCAATGTTTAAAAAATTTAAAACTTCCTTATTATTTTTTGCTAGATAAGCAAAGAGACGGTCCTGATCTGATACAGAGAAATAATAAAGAATAATAAGAACAACATTTAAGAATAAAGAAACACATAGAGAAGGGTCCCTCAACACTGTAGAAATAAAAAATGGGTCTACCAAAATAAGACCCATAGCATACAATAACTAACAACTGAGAAGACTAACTATTAACTATAGTATTAGCATTCACCAACATAAAGATAACTAACACATTAGAAATTTTATATAGAAATTTTAAAATCTCCATCAAGCAGAAGATTACTAAACCCTAAAGGAAACCGAGAAAGACTGTTAACTTGAATTATAGAGAGCCTTAATAAGGATCCAATCATTTTCTATCTCATTCAACACAACTGCCTAGGTGTCCATTTTACCCTTAGAGGTTTTCCTTTTTTTACCAGGACTCTGTAGTTTCCTATCGTCTTGAGCTGTTTCTTGATTTTGAACCTCCCATTAATAATCCCCATCACCAACCTATTCATAATACCACATATTACATGTATATAAGAAATTAGCATTTATTCTCTATAAACAAAGACTTTTCATTAATCATTTTCACTAGAAGATCAAGTATAACCTTAATACCCTAGAGAGGGTCCTCATAGTTATTATTTTTCTTCTCCATATTCTTGAATGTAGTAATGTACAAAAAGAAAAGGGAATAAATACAAAAAAGTGATTACTCCTCCATTTCTAAATTGCGCACATCCCGCGGTGTCCGGTGCGCCTTCGATGACCCTCAAAAATTTGGAAGACCGAGTACCATTCATGCCAGGTATAGGCTCAAGTAGGAACCAAGATTTGAATGGGACAATGATCCTTTGCTAAAAATCTGTAAATTAAAAATGGAAAGAGGAATCATGCAATTTAAAAGAAAAAAATAGATAATAGAGATCCAACTTTAAATAACATCTAGATAACTAACTCCTAGAAACCAAAAATGAGTTGAATTGGGGTCTAGACTCTTGTACTGACCTTAAATTTTAGTTTGGACTGAAATTGTAGGATACAAAAGGGCTTAGGAATTATGTACCTAGGAACATAATGTTTCAGGCATTCTATTCAAGGCACTTTTCAGTCAAATTTTTTGGAACTCTTACTATTCTTGATCTTCTCAAAAAAGATCTAGCATCTTCATAACATGTTCCTACACATGCTAAATTCAGAACCAGAAGAAGGGAGATGGAAGAGGATTCGAGTGGGAGAGGAGGGGTTTTGAGCGGGAGAGTTGGAGATTCAAACTGCAAGCAGGATTCTGGCAGATTGGATGTTGGTGCTGGTTCGGGCAGTAGCCCTGAACATGTACCTTTGGTTCTGGGGATGTCTTCTTTCCCAGAATGGGTCAGGGTGTCAGTCACTTTGGTGGAGGAACAAGTTTGTCCTTCTTTGGATAGGGTGGTCACGGGTACTCCCTTGAAAGTAGCGTTAAATGGGGCCCAGCCTGTTAGTGAGAATACTTTAGGAGAAGGGCCTAGTCCGTCTCCTAAAGTGATGAATAATGAGGATATTCCTTCATAGGACCCACTAGTGGGACCAAAAATTATTCCAGGAGCTGGAGAAGCCAAAGTCAACCCTCAAAGTCCAAAAAAATGGTCGGACCTTGTGGGAGAAAGAAAGGAGGCTGATTCATTTTCCTCTGAAGAACCGGTTAAAGCTTTTCTTCAGGAGGGAGAAGTTGCCATTTTTGTCCCGGACACTATGGTTGATCGATCTATTTCTGCCATGGAATTTACACTGGTTGGTAAGTTTCTTGGCCCTAGACCTAATATTGAAGCAGTCAAAACTTTTGTTACAAGGAAATGGGCTTTGAAAGGTCATGTGGACATCGCGGCCTTGCCTAAGGGTTTTCTTTCCTTTTCCTTTTCTAACAAGGAAGACCAGGATTATGTTTTATGTAGCAGTCCCTGGATGTTTGGTTGAATGACTGTTGCTTTTTGTAAATGGTCTCCTAACTAGAATTACTCTGAAGATTTTTTTAAGGCTATTCCTGTCTGGGTTAGGTTTCCTGGCTTGCCTTTGGAATATTGGAATGAGGGAGTCTTTAAAGGATTAGCCTCATCTTTTGGGGGAGAACTCATTTTGGTTGATCCCATGATGACGGCCAAGTCCAGACTTGTTTTTGCTAGAATCTGTGTCAATCTTAACCAATTTGAGAATCTTCCTTCAACTATTAATATTAACTCTAAACTGGGGCAGTGCAAACAAGAGGTGTCCTTTGAATCACTTCCGTTTTCTTTTTTTGTTTGTCACAAAATGGGGCACTAGGCCAAACATTGCCCAAAAAAAACTCCTAAGGTCTCTCTCCCAGTTGTGGCGGAACCAAAAAGACATGTCTGGAAAGAGGTTAAAGGTGATAACAGTAGTAACAATGAAGCATCGAAGGAGAAAATGGAATCTAACATGACTCCTATTTTGGAAGAAGGGGAAATTACTGAACTGGTGTCACATGTGTTGGCCTCTACTAACGTTTTAGAAATGGCAGTTGATCTTAATGACAAAATCTAGAAGATCCCTATCCCCTCAGAGAACCCTGAAAACTTGGTTGGATTGGGTGTTTCTGATGAGGAATCATCTCAAATGGTGCTGATGGTCCCTTTTCAAGAAGAAGTTTCTAGTCTAAGAAAACCAGAGGATAAAGTTACTATTGAAAATTTTAAATCTGAGGAAGATGTTTCATCCTCTATTCCTGATACTCTGTCAGGGTCTAGTGATGAAGAAATAAATGCAAGTGAAGAACCTATGGATGGGATAGGACCCTAGACTGTTCAAAAAGGGAAGAAGCAGAATAGGAGAGAGAGGAATAAGTATTTTTCCACTCCAGGATCAAAGGGAGTCACTACTCGAAGTAAAGCTGATGGAGGACACAAGCTAAAAGTGGATGTTGGATCCCACAAAAAGACCCAAGGCAGAAATTCCAATAGAGAAGTCAGAGAGAGAAAGCAAAAAGAATGTAGCGAATGGTAAGAAACTTACCATTCAGGGTATCTATACTCTGGTTAATAAATGAAGTACATATCATGGAATATAAGAGGGATGAATGCCCTTCATAAAAAAAGACATTCTTAGGAATTTAGCTAGAGATCACAAACCTGATATAATTTTTGTTCAAGAAACCAAAATGAGTAAAGAGAAGGTTGAAAAAATTAGAATTTTTAAAAACAATGGGGTGGCTGGTTTTAGCTCTAAAGGAGCCTCGGGGGAGTTTCTATCTTCTAGAATTTGAATAATGTGAGAGGTTCTGTGGTTTTTGAAGATTTAAACTGCCTCAGTTTAAACTTCTTCCATTTTAAGATGGATTTTGAATGGGTTGCTACTACCATTTACGCCCCCAACTCTAAAATGGGTAGATCTCTTTTTTGGAGGAAAATTGAAAACCACAGGAGAGTCTTTTTGGATATGCCATGGCTGATCATTGGGGATTTCAACTTCCCTCTAAATGACAATGAGAAGTTTGGTGGAGTGGGTAACCAGAACTTGGAAGGCAGAATGGATCTCATGGAATTCATTAATAATCAAGCTCTTCTTGATATGGAGCTTCAGGGAGTCAATTTTACCTGGTTTAATAGAAGGGCTGGCCATAAACTCATTCAAGTTAAATTAGATCGGGCTTTGATCAGTGGCTATTGGCTTAAAAACTTTTGTTGTACACTATCTTCTCTCTCAAAGATTGGATCAGATCATTTCCCCATTTTCTTTATTGCTGATCCAATTACTAAACAGGGACGCCCGCCCTTCAGGTTTGAAAAAATGCGGGTGGACCATCCGGAGATGGAACAAAATATTAAAGACTGGTGGAAGGTTAAAATTCTGGGTATGGCTATGTTTAGAGTTGTTAAGAAATTTCTCAATGTGATACACAATGTTAAGACTTGGAGCAAAACAGTGTTTGGTGTCATTTTTAAGGCCAAAAGTCAGCTTAAAAAAGATCTTGATATTATTCAGGAAACTATACAACAGACTGGTCTCACGGTGAAACTTATGGATAAGGAAGAAAGCATCCTGGCTAAGACTCATAATATTATATCCAAAGAAGAAGATTACTGGAGGCAGAGATCTAGATCTATTTGGTTCAAAGCTAGAGACAAGAATACTATATTCTTCCATTTATCTACCTCTAAACATAGAGCTTCTAACAAAATTTCAAATCTCAAATTGGAGGATAAGGAAGTTACTAGTGACAAAGAAATTTCTGAGGCTATGGTTTCTTTCTTCTCTTCTTTGTTATCCAAAGATCCTAATCTTGACTTGGAGAATCAAAATGATCTTCTCGATAATATTCCTTCCATTATCAATGATGCTACTAATCGTGCTCTTGTGGCTATCCCCTCTCAGGTTGAAATCAAGGCGGTAGTCTTCTCTTTTGAAGGTGATATATCCCCTGGCTCGGATGGGTTTTCAATGTTTTTTTTCCAGAAATTTTGGCATATTTTTGAAATAGACGTTTGCAATGCGGTGAAAGAATTCTTTGGCTCGAAATCTCTGCTTAAAGAAATCAATGCAAATTTCTTGGCCTTGATCCCTAAGAAGACTGGTGCCGATTCGGTGGATGCTTTTAGACTGATTAGTCTATGCAATTCGGTGTACAAAATCATATCCAAAGTGATTACCTCTCATCTTTTGTCTCTTCTACCCCAGATTATCTCCCCTCAACAGAGTGGTTTTGTGCCTGGTAGGCAAATTCTTGATTCTATTCTGAAGGTTCACGAGGTTATCCACTCAACCCACGTATCTCTCAACTCTGGTTTCTTTCATAAGTTGGACCTCTCAAAGGCTTACGACCAGGTTGACTGGGATTTGTTGATCAGAGTTCTAAGATCATTTGGTTTTGGTGAAAATTTTACTCAATTGATTTATCAGTTAATTAGTACTTCTACTGCTGCCATCTTGATCAATGGTTCTCCTTCAAGGTTTTTCAAATGTTCTAGAGGTTTAAGGCAAGGAGATCCTCTTTCTCCTATCCTATTTTCTATCTTAGCTGAATGTCTGGGATGTCTTTTTCAAAAGCTTTCTGACATAGGGTCTTTTAAGGGTCTCTCTCCTTCCTCGACTTCTAGACCCTGCTCACACGAACAGTTTGTGGATGATACTATTCTCATGGGCTTCTCTTCTATACAGGAAGCCAGGACTATCAAGACTGATCTTTCTACCTATTCCCTTGGGTTGGGGCAATTAGTCAATTGGGATAAAATCTCCTTATATTTTATTAATACTCCCGAGGACAGGCAACACAGAATTGCAAGAATTATTGGGTGCAGAATTGAGTCCCTTCCTACCACCTACCTTGGTCTCCCTCTTGGTCTTAAACCTCCAGGATCCTTCTGGGGAGGTATTGTTGATAGATTTAATAGGAAGCTGGCTGGTTGGAATGGAGCCATCCTGAGTCAAGCAGGCAAACTTCAACTTCTCAAGGTGTCCTTACAAAGCCTCCCTATCTATGCTCTTAGTCTATTCAAGATCCCTGGTAAATTTGCTGATATCATTGAGAAAATTCAGAGAAATTTCCTATGGTCAGGTGTTAAGGAGAAAAAAAGATTAGCCTTAGTGGCCTGGGATAAAGTCTGCACTCCCAAAAAATGGGGAGGTCTGGGATTACGCCCTATAAGAGCTACCAACTTGGCCCTGCTGGCTAAACAGATTTGGAGAATTTTTGGTGTTAGAAGAGAATGGAATGACATTATTCATAAGAAATACCTCTTCTCCTTCTCCGACATTTCTGAATTTTGGAATACTGAGAAGAAAGTGCAAGGTTCTTTTATTTGGAACAATATTTAGAATGCAAAGGATGTGGCTTTTAAAGGAGCTAGGTGGTTTTTAGGTAATGGCAGAAAAATTCATTTCTGGGATGACTGCTGGATGAAAGATTATCCTTTAAACTCTGTTACTACTTTGCAACCCTTCATTAATTAGTGCATTCAGAGACATGGAACTATGGTCAGGAATTACTGGAGGAATGGCTCGTGGATTGATTTGTCCATTTATGATGAGATGTTAAAACCCTTAATGCTGGATCTTTCGATCTGGAAGATTAAGAGCTCTAATGAGGACAAGCTCCTTTGGCAAATTCTTCCTTCTAGAACCTTCACGGTGGCTTCTTGCTTGGAGCAGTTATTAAAACAACTGAACCCTATCCCCTTTTGGGCTCAGGTTTGGGACAATTCTTTAATTCCTAAAATTAATATCTTTTTCTGGTTGGCTTTGCAGAACAAAATTCTTACCATTGATAATCTCCAAAAAAGGGGAATGGTGCTGACTAATAGATGTTTTCTTTGTAAAAATGTTGAGGAAACTATTTATCATATTGCCTTTGATTGTAGTTATGCTTGGGAGGTTTGGAATGAATTATTACAATGTTGGGGGATTAAGTGGGTCTTCCCTAATAAAATGGAAAACTTTTATATCCAATGGAAAAATGTGTCTTCCCCCATTGATCAACATCTGTGGAACCTCATTCCTCCTCATGTGATATGGCGTTTATGGAGAGAACGCAATGACAGAGTTTTCAGAAACATTGAACTTCCTCCTAAAGTGGTTGTTGAGAAA
>MU218911.1:56885-71377 GCA_018584345.1 Thuja plicata | reverse complement strand
CTGCATGGGGCTAAAGACAGTGCCACTAAATTATTTGTGGACTCATGGAAAAATGGGGAGGTGACCATAGCGGGAATTACTGTTAAAATCATGGAGGATTTCATAGCCGAGATCTCTGGGCTCAGCACGAAGGGAATTAAGTTCTTCAAGGATAGCAAGGTTTCTTGTAAAGCTATTCAGCATTTTCCAAAGAGTAAGGAGGAGAAAAAAAGTCTTGTTAAAGAGTTTGGGGGTTGCTATGATGTGGATTCGTTCAAAGACATTTGGGATTCTGTCATGGTGGCGATCATGGAATATGTTACTTTGGATGGTAGATTCAAAAGAGCCCACTCTTACCACTTTGTTCTGCTCTATCATTTTCGGCATAAAATTAGGGTCTCTCTGCCTTTCTTTATTTTACAATCTCTTCGCTCTAGCATAGTCCAGTATAAGAAGAAGGATAAGAAACCCATTCTTCATGAAGGGTTGATCCTCTTAATTGTAGAACACATCAAGAAGAAGGCTAGGGATAGCCCTGCCCTTACCCCGTCCAAATCTGGGTCAGGTAAAAAAAGAATTAGGGATGGAAATGAGAAAAGCAAGAGTTCTACAGGCAAAAAAATTAAGAAAGAGAAGGAAACTACCATGGATACGGATACCTTTGCTAATAGTGTGGAAGGCTATGACAATATGGCTGATTCTACAGAGGAAGATAGTTACTCTTCTTCCTTGGTGTCGAACTATGTCTCGAAGGAGAACGAGAACACGGATGAGGAAATGATGGGTTCTATGCACAGAGAAAAAGATTTCAGGAAAAATAGAGAGGATAAGAAGGAGGATGAGGAAGGTTAGAAGGTGCCTGTTCTGGTTGAGTATGATAGTTCTGAAGACCATGATATTCCAATATCGCCAAAGCTTGAAGTGGTCATGGGTTGTGATCAAGATACTCAGAAGGAAGCTACAGAGGTGGGGAACATTTCCCCTATCAAGGAGCTGACCTCACCTGTGAAGGAGACAGATAATGTCCCTGGTAATTCTTAGAACATTCCTTTTATCAGGATTGTGGATCTTCAGGAAAGAAATGTTCAACTGCTAAAGGATGACATGGATGATAAGATTGACCCTCCTTTTGGGGTTCTCCAAATACCCAAAGCTACCTCTATGTACTCCTTTCGGTTAATGAAATGGGTGTTCCAGGAAATCATGAACCTTCACCTTAAGTATCATGCCATTGATGCTAAGGTGGATACTCTGCAAAATTTGATGGAGTCTGGCTCTAACACTAAGGAGGTCAAGAGTAATGATGACAGTAAAGTCCTGCAGTTACAAGCTAGAGTTGATACCCTGGAGCATACCATGAAAAAACATATGCATGATTACAACAACTTTATGGGTTCAGCCATGGATTGTTTCCTGACCATTAAAGCTGAGTTGGATACTGGGTCACCAGGTAACAAAACAGAGGACATTATTGACAACCTGGATGATGTAGGTCCCAAAAAATGCACCAGATCTGCCCGGAAGAAGAAAATTCATGACAGAATCTAGGACCTCTCTGAGTTCAATGCAGCGATGAAGAAGATATCTAAAGCTAAGTAGGAAGCCGCTGAGGCTTGTAAGGAGCTGGTATAGTGCTTTGGTTTCTAGGTTTGGTGTTTGGTCTTTTTTTGTGGTTTTCTTGGCTACTGGTTTTTTTTCCTATTGTCTGTTGTTGTCAGTTTTTCTACGGTTGGACTTCCAGTCCTGTCTCTTTTTGGGGTGCCTCCATGTTTTATCCATATTTCTAGCTTGTAATGGGTTTCGCGTCCCCATTTAAAACCTATTTTTCCTGCAATCAAAAACATGTTCCTACACATAAAATAAAAATAAGGAAAATGTTGGTTAAAAGGGGTTCTCCTTGGTCATACCACTATTTAGGATTCAACCTTGAAAATTAAAGGAAATTACATAAAGGAAATTATGTAAAAAGATAAATATTTGATTCATATTGCATAAAATGTCATGGACCGATGTAGGAATCACTCATACCCACGAATATGTTTGAATATTCTTGAATCCAAGGATTTGACCTTGTAATATATAATATAATTAATGATGCCCTCACAAATTCATGGATCCATGAGCGCCCCTCCTAGATCTTCACTGTGGATATGCTTGATAGTCACTTGTAATGAAGGAGAAATGAATGTGGGTGGAAAGAAGGATCTTCTTTCTTGATTGAGAACCCCTCTACTTGGCCATCTTGTGAGAGAAGATTTCTATAATGGAGAATATGTCCTTTGAATTGAATTGATGGTTGAGAAGAAACTAGATCTTGGATGCTTTCCTTTAAATCTTGAATCCAATTATTTGAATGCTTGATTGCTTGATATCTTGAAAATGTTTGGTTTCTTTTAATTGATCATGAATTATTGAGAATGGTAATTGATGTTAAAATGAGGAGAGATAGGGTATTTATATACTCTATCCATCATTACAAGATTCAAAACTAAGCTAGGACAACCACAGTATCTATTTTCCCACTAAAATCTAGACATAGGGCTCCGGGCCAAATTTGGGCCAAAACTAGTAGGAACATAATGCCTAAAATTTAATGTTTTTGGGTACATAATGGAAAAAACATTATGTACCTAGGGATTGGAGATAAAACTTGAAATAGGTGTTGGGATAGTGGAAAATATCTAAGAAAAGAAGAATAAGGTTGCTAGGATCAAGCATAACAGACATTAGATCTCAAATCACCGAATTAGGGCTTAATAGAGAACCCAATAATGACTGTTAACTTTTTAGGATGGTACATCTACATATCAGCCACCTTATTGAGGGATATCTTAGTATCCTCTTTATTTAAATCTCTCACAACGTGGTTGTCCTTTGAATCCTCTGAATCCTCTACATTTCTTATTTATGTCATTTACTACTCATCTTGTTCTTCTTCCCACTCATAACATACATCATTAATATCATCCACATCTTCTGAATTACCCTCAAAAGATTTTTTTTTTCTTCCACTACAATATTTTTTCCTTTCGAGGGAGACCAAACAATATATTTTCCATCCTAGTTGACTTGTGTCTCCTTGAACCAAATCCAACATCCACAATCATTATAAATTTGTATCTTTTTCGATATTTTTATCTTTAGTGTCCTCCAGAATAGTGATAATGACTTCTTTGTTAGAAAAAAGGTTTAATAGAATTTTTCCTAGAGGGGCCAGGAAGATCAACAAAAGTATTTTTTTTTATAGGGAAACCATGAGAAGTTAATTGACAAGTTCATGGGTTTGAATGCATTTTTTCTTAACCTATTAGTTAGGGATATTAGGTTCAACAATAGAGGAATCTCGCATGGTGATTTTCCTTGGTGCAATATTCATGCCTTCCCAGAGAGGGGATGAAGGTTGAGATTGATGTTCATGATGCATAGTATTAAAATGAAATTCCATGTCAAGTTCATACTTGCAGAGGGCCTATATAAGATCTTGGTGAAGAAGAGGGGAAGATCCACCCTCAATGTTTTATTATAAACAAGAAAATAGGAACAACACAATGTTAATGTTTTCATGGTGTCTAATGTGGTTTACCAAAGGAAAGTGGTAGCCATGCACATCCATATGTCTACCCTCTGATTAAAATAACACATAATACATAAAAAATAACTAGGGCATAAGAGGGATCAATATTTAACCTATCAAACCCAACTTGGAATCTCTTCAACAAATCCCTATCCTAACAAGATTTATCAGTGAAACTTTGGTAGATCCCTGAGATTTTCTTGGCGATTCTCATCTCTAATTTTTCCAGGCTCATATCATTCACACTTGTTTGTGGAGAGACAATGAATTCCAAACATCCCACTTTAACACTTTATATAGTCTAGGAATTAGTGAATTTAGTGGTAAGGGTGTCATTATACCCCTGTATAGCCATACAAAATGGAGCCTAGTCTATTTTCAAAAAAAATCCCATCGCTCCACATTCTTTCTTAGGGATTCATAATTAACTGGATAAGATATTTTATTAGGATACCCCATTTCCTTCATTGTATTTTTGTAAATAGACCAGATACTTCTTGCCCAAATTTTAAACCCTTTGGATTTTTTCTAAATATACTAGATATTTCTTGCCCAAATTTTAAACCCTTTACTGAAAATAGTAGCAGATGAGCTCCAATTTATAAACCCCACTCTTAAAAAGAACTTAGAATGATAAAATAAGAGCACAATATCGTATTAAATACCTATAATAGAATTTCTTGTCAGGATAACATCCTCGATAGAAAATTAATCATGCATATTTAGTTTCGAAGGGTTATCCTGATTATTTCTATTTTCTATCGACATTCTCATGTATGATATAGTGAGAGTGTGATGGAATAAAATCGAAGTTAGCATTCATATCAATACTAATAGAGGTATCATTTCTTATCTCATAATAATAACCTTCCTTGATATAGCAGTTGACAATCCAAATAAAGGTACATGTAATCTACTCTTCCTTTAAATTCCAACTCCTCATCCACTCATGTGTGCTATCGATCCATGTAAAACTATTGATCTAAATCACCATATTTAAATTAGATGGACTTTACTTCATTTGAAATGAATTTTTTAATATTTTGTTGGATGATATCTCTGTTCCAATGGCCCAAATTTTTAATTTGGAGGCCCTCATTCGCTATGAAATCATCCACAATATTTCCTTCCCAATAGATATGTCGAATATTTTTTGTATGAAGCTCTTGAGAGACCTTATACTATTTACCATCAATCTTCTTATCTCTTATGCTCTATTGACATCCTCTTTGAGGATGTCAATAATAAACATGGAGTCACCCTCAAATTCTATCATTTTTAAGCCCCATTCTTTAACTAATGTTATTCCTTTCCATACTACAATAGCCCAAGAAAATATATTGGATATGATTCCCATACACATAGTCGTACATTTAATCAACCTCCCTTTATGATCTCTTAGAATTTCGCCAACACTTACTAACACCATATTTCCTTTTGAGAAATTATTAAAATTACATTTTATCCACCCTTAATCTTGGGGGCTCCACTCTCTATTAATTTGTTTTAGCCTCTTGGACCAATTTAACACTCCCCCCTTTTTAAATATACCTAATTTAGATTATACCCTAATACCTATCTGAAAACACATCCATGTACTATTTTTTACATGTAATAATAAGAATTGTTCCAAAGAAAATGGGGAATATAGACTAAAGTAAAGAACTCTATTTTTTTCTATTTTTTATTTATACCACAAAAATTTAGTTTGGATTATACACTATCTACATAAAAGAATGAAATAAATATAAAATATCTTTTTTTAAACTATAATAAATAAAAATACAACTCGTAAACTTTGAAATATATTACTATTTGTCCATCCTCTACATAGATTAAAATAATTTACAACAATAATTTATGATGAATGAAAGTATCTATCCACCTTTAAAATATTTTACCGATGATGCTTTTCCCGATACAATTATACATCTATATCACTTCAAATGGGATATTTATGTAGCTACAATGTCTAGTAAAACATTTTATTCGAAGATGTATTATAGTATATAGTGGTTATTAGTGTCATAATGCACTATTTGATTCTACCAATGAGATGCAATGAGATTTTATTTCCATCTTTGGTTATACTGACAAAGGATATTTTATCTTTAATTCATTTGAAGAGATGTTAACCTCTTGTTTCATAGATTAAAATTTTTGATTCATTTCATAATCTTTTTACTGTTCTTCATTTTGAGAGAAAAATAGTTCTCCTTTGTTTTGAGTATTAGTTATTTTCTTGGAGTATCATGATTTGAGGGTGCATTTAAAATCACCATGGTTTGATTGGTGTATAGGCATGGATACTAGAGAAACTTGGGAAACTTGGGTCAAGTTGAATGTCCCTTATGCATAGGGATATATGTTTTTTAATTGTCAATTTCTATTAATTTTTCAATAGAAATATCAAGCATCCTAACATAGAAATGTACTTGAGTTCATCATAAGACTTGTTAAGAAGTAGTGTCTACCTCCTGGACTACTCCACAACTTAATTAATTAAGTGGTTGTCAACTTGATTATTAGATACATTATTTAACATATGTCTTATGCATTAATCTCTAATGATAACTTTTTCTGGATGTTTTAAGAAGTAGATGCATGATTTTATTAATTTTTATTATTCTATTTGTAATCTTTAACTGAGGTTAGCTATATGTATTTTTAGGAGAATAATAGTAAATGGTTAGTAATGTAGGAAATACTCACATATATTTTAGGAAATCTTGGTTAATTTGATCCAACATTCTACGAGCGTTTTACATTTATTCCCTCTAATTTTTATCATTATTTGAAAATTTTGATTAGGTAAGTATGTGAAGGGCTCATACCATTACATGTTATCCATCAAGTAAAATAGAGAAAATCTCACAAGAAGTGAGATTTTAAAATAATAAAAATCAAGAAATAGCTCTTCACTAGACCTAGGAACCAATATGAGATAAGGGTGGAAAACTTAAACAATATAATTCTCTTTCACCAAACTTGAAGAGGGAGGGAAGAACGAAAAAGGACCTTTTCTTCTTCTACAAACTATAGTCCAAGAAATAATAACATCTATGAATCTGTTACAATGGGAGTTATGAGGCATCCTCCATAAGAGGATATCATAATTTGGACATTAGATGTTGATATCCTTTTAGCTTGGTGTTAGTGTGGTATAATGACATTGTTTGACATTGAATCTATTATTTTTCTAGTATATTATCTTCATTCTAAATTTTTGTATGTTTGTCAAGTTGGTTTCCTTTTTTCATTGGTTTTGAGTACTTGGAAGAGTTATTATATTTCGTGATGGTAGATTTATTTTTCATATCATTTAATTTTTTTTCTATATTATGCAATATAAGAGTTACCAACATCCCATATATGACATTGTATAGGACATTTTTTTTTCTATTTTATATTACCTATAGACTAGGAGTTCCTAGATTTATTTTCCTTCTTAATTATACAATTACTCTTTTAGTTTGTAGATTACTAATTTGTTATTTAATATTTATGTTTCATTATTTGGTATTAAAGTGTTTTGTAGTCTAGTGGGCTATATTTACTTATTGATTACATTGAAGCCTCATTTATATACTATCGATATCCATAGATCAATCTATTCTTGATTTATACTTTGTTAGTTATTCTCGTGTGTGATCACCTATGCACTAATTTGTTGATTTAAGAAAAGAGAAAACATAATTAAAGATGGTGGATATACATAGGGACTTATTTGCAAGATTGGGTGATTATGTTGATAGCATAAAATTTAACCTATGTTCATTGATTTATGTTTGTTTGATGTATAGATAATTTGTGTGATAGAACAAAATGTTGTGATTTCTATAAAAGTTAGAATGAGTTGAATATACTCAAATTTATTCGTTACGTTTTGAATTTGATGATTAGGTTCTTTTTTAGAGTGAAATAATTTACAATTGTTGTTGATCTAACTTTATTAGTATATTTCTTATTTCTTCATGGGTGATGAGGAGTTTTTTTAGCTTACGATGGTGTTTAGAGGTTAGTTTTATATGTATCCTATCAAAGCACAAAAGCATGCGGAAGAATTTTTTTCTACATGGTCAACTAAGGGATATTTTTCCCTTTTTGGTTTGTCCTCCTATGACTTAATTTATAATTCATGATGTCAAGTGGGATAATATAAGTATTAAGTTTTCATTAACCTTGTAAATCCTATGTTATTAAACAATCATACCATAAACTATTCATATACGATGGGTGTTTCACACATGGTAGCTAAAATAATTTAGTTAAGCGATAACTATCTAATTACTAATAATAGTAAGTTAATTATTTGCAGATAGTGGTTAAAATTTACATTTATAATAATTGATCTTAGGTAAATAAAAAGTGAATAGAATCTTTTATTAGTATATGATAGTGGTAAGTGCATCTATTATACTTGGTGTATTACAATTGTAACACAATATTCAATTGTTAGGGTGTGCATGTTACAAATATTTATGACAATATGTAAGAACATATTATAAAATCTATCATAAATCTATACATGCAATGATGGTTTTATTTTTTGCCTTTCAAGTGTGATATCAATTATCAGTCATATGGATTTTTACTATGGTATTTTGGAACATTATTTTGACTCATGGTAATGTTGTATCCTTTTATTTTGGGCCTTCATTAGTTTATATACTGAGGGATTGCGATGGAGACATTATAACAGTTCATTTTTGGAGACACATGTTATGAAATTGAAGGCTAAAGAGGATAAGAAAGAATGGATTGTATGTAATCTCTATTTCATAAACATAGTACAAAATATACTTCTCTTCTTGGTAATGTATTTTCCTAAAGTTTTTCTCAACAAAAGGAATAGTATTATCTGTTATTTTTTCTTTTATTGTTTCCAATGGTTGTTGATTGATGCCTCTTTTTTGCTATGCTCTCATGGTTATGATAAATTGTTTGTATTTATATTTTTATGTAGACATATGGATGTCATTTAAACATGTTAAAAGTGGTTTATTTTAGCGTGAAAACAAATTTAAATAGTTTACAATATTTCAGTTATTCAGAAAGTTGAATTTAATGTTTACAATTAATTTCATCTTTCCATATGGTTGCTTTCATTTTCCAATAGAATTATGTTTACAATCCTTCTCATTTTATATATCAACATAATAATATAATAACATAACATAAGTCAATTAGAGGAACCTTGGGCCAGCCGGGTGTGGGTGAATGGTAAGAGATGAAAATGGCACTTGTATTTTAGTAGTGAGGCTTCCCTTTGGGTTTCAGACTAACCACTTTGCATAGGTCATGGATGCTTTACAAACAATAAAAAATTTAAGATGCCTAGATTGCAAAAAAGTCTGGATAGAGGGTGATTCCAATAACATCATTAAATGTTTAAAGGGGGAGTGAAAAGTCTATTGGAATATAGAGCATATCATTAAGGAAGCCAATGATATCCTTCAAACCTTGGAAAAATGACAAATAGTCCACTTTTATCGTGAAATTAATAAGGTTGTGGACGAAATTGCAAACATTGGAGTCCAAAACATTGAAAAACCCTATATTTGAGGTTGAGATAAATTTAAATGATGAAATAAAATATCACCTTAAATTTGATAAGTATAGTGGCACAATTGGAAATGTGCCCATTAATGATGGATAAGACACTTGGGCATTTTGACTTCAGTTATCATGAAGCAAATCGTTCGATCGGGTAGAAAGATTTATTGAGCAATAATGCCTCACACATTTTTGGGGCAGTTTGCAAATTTTTAAGCTTGGTTTATTTGTTATTTTCCACTTCTCAACATCTTCATTTGTTTTAGTTTGAGTCTGAGAATTTGAGAATGGGAGGAGATTTGAAGAGAGTCGAACCTGTCACCTGCGAAGACTGCAAAAACAAGCTCAGAATTTGGTGAAGATTGCATAAAGGGGGAGTAATAGGGTATTTAGAAAAATCCATGGATACGATAAGAAAGTCATCGGTATGTTTTTCGATGGATGGAAAGATGGTACTTTGAGGCTGTTTGACATAAAAGTTGTGGTTGATCAAAATTTTATTTCCCAATTTAATGACTTTTCAACTAAGGGGATGAAAGTTTTATAAAGACAAAAAAACTTCGGGCAATGTTGTCATCAAGTTTGTGAAAAATAAACAAGTGAACGATTATCTGGAAAAAATATTAACAATTCTTTCTTTGAACCAGAACATATTAAATTAATTTGGAGAGGTGCTTGAACCCATTATGGATTATATTAATTTAGATGGGTGGTACACGAGGATTCACAAATATCATTTCATAATATTAAACCATTTTATCCATAGGGCTCATATTTCTTTCGCATACTATCTTTTATCGACCCTGAGCTATAGTGTTAAGCTCTACAAGAGAAACTCTAGGATATACTAGGCACTATACAAGTGTCTCATTTTAATTATGTATGAGCACATGAGGTCTGGTACTCCCCGTTCTAAACCCAATGCTTCCTTAAAGGAAGGGGTTTTGGGGAGGTTAATTTTGTGGAAGAAGAAGAGGGTTGAAATACAAAGGATGAGGAGGAGGATTCTCCCTCCCCTCCTAGGGAAAAACCCAAAAATCTCTCCTAGTTTAAAGAAGGTTGGTCCCTCCAACGACAATATTTTTTGGGAGGAACATGGGATGGAAATGGAAGAGGATTAAGAGTACTCTTGACCCCCTGTTACTCAGAAAATGTCTTAGGTTAGGAGGCTGAATTTTGAAGCTTTGAAAGATAAATACCCTCACCGAGTGGATGTCGAAGAGAAAGCTGCAGATTGAGGACAAGGGGGAAAAGGGCTCTCTATCCATTAAAGCCAGTGTGAAGAAAAAGGATGAAGGAAAGGTAAATTTCCCATCTTGGTGGATTAGGAGAGCTCTCCCTATGTTATGAACCTCAACAAAAGGATTATATTCGACCATCATTGGTAAAGTTTTGCATTGAACATTTTGAGGACAAAAAAGAAGACATGACTCATAGTTTTGCAGATAGCTAGGGTTGATTTGTTGTATTCCTTTAGGCTAGTGAAATGGGTCTTCCATGAAGTCAAAAGACTGAGCCTGAAATACCATTCCCTTTCTGCCAAAGTTGAAGAGATGTAGAATAAAGGTGATTCCTTGGCCACCCCTTCCTTTCCTTACCTCTCTACGTATGGTCTATGGACCCAGTATGAGAAGAAAATGTTGATGGATTTTGTCAAGGAAGATGATAGGGACAAGGAAAGGTTCGAGGTTAACTTGTACGCCGTTAACCAAAGGGTAGAAAAATTTGACAATACTCTCAGGAGGATCATGCAAGATAGCCACAAAGTTCTAAAGACATTTGTAGAAAACATGAAAAATTTGGTGGCCATACGCTGGAGGAATCTCATAAGGACAAGGCCATTTTCAATGTGGATCATGATGTCGAGGCAATTGCTGGCATTTACGAGGGCCTAGGTAAGAGGACCAGAGCTAGCACGAAGAAGAATTCTTCCCCCATTCCGAAAGAGATCCTGGAGTTGACGGATGTGGCTCAGAAGATGAGCTAGTTGGAAGAAGATGTCATTGTGACCTTAAAAATCTATGTTAGGTCCTTTTTTATTGCCTTTCTTGTTAGCTATCTGTGCTGGACTTTGGTGGCTTTTTATTGGTTTTGGGGGATTTGTTGGTTTTGTCTGTGCTTATCATTTTATTTTTGGTCTTTTTTGTGTTGGCGTATTTCATTATCTATCTTTTATAATTTTTTTGGAAAAAGGGTTTTAGGGCCCTTCAAAACCCATTTTTGCATAAATAAAAAACATAATAGGGCTCAATTATCCTCAATTATATATTAGAAATTTAATATATAGATAAAAACATTAAGGATATAAAGCTTTTTCAACTTCTAAATGATCTAAGGCTACTCCAATCAATCTAATAGTCTCAAATAGTTTTTGAGAAAATCACAATAGTATGATATATACACATTTACCAGACTGTGCTAATGTTGTAGTTAATAGTGAACCCCATAGCTCCATTAAAATACTCTTAACCAAAATACCTATCATATTTGATTAGAAAATGCTATGAAATAGTGTTATGTGGATTTGAGAGAGAGATTGATACACATGAGCATATGGTATTGAGATTAAAATGTGTTGAATTGGTTAGGTAGATGAATAAAATGAAGTCATATAAAAGAAGAAAAAAAATGAACTCCTACATACGGATAAAGTAAGTACATGAAAATTATCCTCATCCTATGATTGGAGAGAGAATGACCTAAATATAGCTTAATAATATATCTCAATCTATAATAGAAAAGAACTCCTAAGTTTAACATAAGTGTAATCAAATTATAGGGGACCCAAGCAATTATTGATTAATTAATGATTACTAAGGTGATTACCTAATTACTCCAACAACTAGGAGATAGTCACATTGGAAAAGAAACACACACCATACAAGGCAATTTGTTTCTCACATAAATATGAATAACCATAATAACATACATATTATAGATTGATTAGTAAACCATTATAAAATAAACATGTCAAAAACCAGATGATATTGTGGTTTGTTCTCTACTAGGTCTTCATAGAATCAAAGATTGTATACAAAAATGAATGTCTTAGAAACAAACAAATGATAGTAACTAATGTTGCAAATGAGTGTTATGTTGGCTGTCAATAATTAGTAGAAAATATTAGCGATAACTACTTTTAAATTTGAAAATGATTCTTATGCAACTTGGAATTGAACTTAATCATTGTGAGATTGGTCTAAGACAACAAACTGTAGAATTGTAGAATTTGGAAAATATACATGAAAATGTTTCATTATAAATGTGATGAATGTATAAAAATTGTGTAAAAATAGAACTAAGATATTGTTGATTTCATTCAAATATGTATACTGAAAAAAAGTAAGCGATCAAAACATACATCTATTTTCAACAAAAACAATGACCACTTATAGATATTTTATTTTAATTTAACATTTTAATAAAAGAAAAATCTGTATGCCTATACAAATTCAAATATTTGAACATAACTACTTAATTTTATTAATGTAATCCCATTATAGAAATATAATCATGTGTAGTATTCCCATTCCAAATTCAATAATTGAGGAGAGTAATCGGAATGATAAATTTGTTCCATAAATCTAAATTCCAATCCCACACTGTTCTTGGCATAATATTAAAAATCGTTGAAAGTTTTGAAAAGGGAAGTGTGCGTGTGACACACTGAAAAGACAAGGGCTTATAAATAATATTTTGAAACCTTATTAAAGTCCATTTTGAATGAATGCTTCTTATCCTTATGGTCCTCCTTGCTATGCGTAGACATTGAGTAAGAAATTAATTCAGTTCTATAATATATTAATCTAAAAGTACAACATAGTAGGTTATTTTACTAATAGAATTGCATACTTATTAAATTCATCCCCTAACAATAATTTTTTCTTTCTCAAGATAATAATCTCACCTTAATCCTTCACATCAAGAGAATCCATATGCAATATCAATTTCACAGGCCAAAAGTAGGATGCAAATTGAGGATACACTGATGAATACAATTCACGTTTAGGCCTTTACTCTTAAACTTCAACACCAGTCCAGTGATATGAAAAAGGTCCAACTGTTCTAGTCTATTAGGATTTCACCACATTTGGTTTATATAGGAATTCTGGATTGATTTGTGTATTTTTAAAATTTATCTAATTTTTATGAAAGTTATATTTAAAGTGACTATTATATTATTAGAAGAAAATCTAACAATTATGGGTTTGTAGTTTAATTGATTTTATAAATCTGATAAACATGATGGTATATTTCTTAATTATGTCATTTATCAAATATTTACTTAATAAAAGATATGAGTAAAATCAAGTTTCATACAATTATGACAAAATGCATACACAATAATTGAAATGAAGAAATATTAGTATAAACTTTCACTCTTGTACCAAATTGTAAAATGATTCATCCTCCACCAAAAATAAAAAGTAGAAATTATCAAAGAATATATGATATAGGCAGTGATGAAATTGAAGATCATAATGAGAAAATACATGACTTGAGAAATGTCATAATGACATCCCACATACACAAGACCACAAATGACTATGACATGACAATACATGCTGGCTAGTCTCGTAAACAAATTAAACAAAAAACCTTTGAAACTGTCAAGGGTGATATCATGAAGAATCATTTCTCATCTATTCGTGATGTAACAAAAATCTATCATACCTGTCTGTTCTATTGGCCAGCGCCATTCTAAATTTCCAAAACTAATTTATACAAATGGCTGCTGATGTAATGCATGAGGTATGTGTAAACTATACTGTAACCACTGATTTTAAAGTGACAAAAGTTTGAGTTTGAATCTAAGTTACAATTGAGTTTTGCTGTAAGCTCAATTATGAGTATTTGTAACGGAGATTTCTATTTTAAAATAAATATGTAAAATATTTTTTTTTCTTTTTAATATTTAATTAAGTGGCAGAAGTCACTAAAACAAATTTTATTTAAATGGAAGAATAACAGTCTTTTACAAAGTAAACAATTAGAGAAATCCTCCCAAGTTCCCAACAACCTTTTTACACTTATAAATAAAGTTTTGTTTCTTAGTTAAACATATAAATAAGTTTTAATAAGTTCATAAAATCCAGTGATATAAAAATGACAGTTTCAAGTAATCTTGATGATGGATCACGATTCAGAAATTCTTAATAGTTAATTTATTTATAACAAGTGTCATGTAGTGGCTAGTATTTGCCTATAATTAATTATAGTAATAATATTTAATATAGTTTAAATAAGTATAATAATTTGTATAAATTCATAATTAAATTAATTATCTATATAATATTTTTTAGTAATAGTAAAGAAAAATAGAAGCACTTGAATAAATTTAGAATTTATTCCATAGTTCCACAAATATATATATATATATATA
>MU218911.1:36239-56835 GCA_018584345.1 Thuja plicata | reverse complement strand
TATATATATATATATATATATATATATAATGTAACAAAAATTAAAATAATAAAGCAACATTGCATAAAATTATTTGTGATATTTTATGTTTTCGTAAAAATTGTGTACCAAACTTATTAGCCAATTAGCGTGAAATAAATAATTTTCATGATTTTGAAACTTAAATATTTCACATGTATACTTTAAAAAATAAATTAAAACTTTTGAAAAATAAAAATTCTAAATTGTAATTGGTTGAAATACATTGTTTTAATAACTAGTTAAGAAAAACTCATTGCAATAGTATCTCACGCAAATACTAATAAAACAATGATTAATTAATTAGAAAACAATCAAGCTACAAAATGGCTGCAATCATATTGTAAATATTTTAAAAGATTTCAGGATTTCTAAATAAGATTACTGTGTCTGTGTGATTTATATGATTCACCTTCAGTCCCTTCTGAACAAAATTCTAAACTCTTTAAAAACATTACTTACCTAATCAAAAACATATTAAAAGTAAATTCATATCAATTATTGACATAACATTTTACATATTCTAAGTACAAACTATTTATGTAAAATCTTGAACTTTCATAAAAATTTATAATATAAATAAAAACAAAATTTAGATCAAATCAAAATGTCATTGACGTGTATCTAGAGAGATATGTATTGATAAAGATAGAGCGGGTAATGTCAACATTTTCGGCAGACACCATTGGGTCATTTGCTATGTAAGGTCTAACAGTGATGGATTTAATGGTGGCTTAACTTTAGTGGAATTACAGTGTCGGTGGTGGAGAATAATTTCTATCATCCTTATTTTCCTTTCCTTTGTCTAATACAAAATGATTAAATCTTAAATCCTATGTAACGTACATTGTTTTGAATCCTTTTTTCATGAGCTACAATTATAAATTTCTATAAAAGAAATGTTTTTTTTTACAGCTCTGAACATAAATAAATCGATGTCAACGTGGGGCCGCTGAGCGATCTTTCCAAACAAAAGGATATTGATGGAGAATTGCAAGCTTTTCTATTGTCGGCTTCTTTGCCTCCAAGGCTCCAAATTTAATATTCCTCGATATTATTAAAAAAGGTATACTTTGGACTTTGAGTTAATAATTACGTAGATAAACTCAATCAAGTATCGTTTAGTGTAATTATCAATTAATTATAATTAGAAATGATGCTTGATTGAGTTATTTATAGGGCACATGTGGATTCAAACTAAAAATAAATAAATTGATTTAGTTATATAACAGAAACATGAGATAGGTTCTTTGTCAAAGAAGATTAAATAGTTTTTTTCCTTTGTTCTCAAATCCCCACTCAAATCAATATAAGGATTAGATCATTTTACTCTTGCAGAAAAAAAAAAAAGTGTTGAAATGTCCTTTCATATTTGAAAATATGTGGATGAAAGACCACCAATTTTTTGAATTGATAGAAAGGTGCTTGAAGGAAGAGCAATTTGAGACTGAAAGCTATTTTGTTTTGTTGTTAATTTAAAATTAGGAAAGTAGAAATTATTGAAATGCAACAAAGAACATTTTAGTGATATTTTCACAACTAAAACTAGCATAGAGGAAGAGATGGAAAAATTAATAATGAACTAATTCAACAGGGTATGAACTAGAATGGATTTTTGTAAAGAGAAGAAGCTTCTAAAGGCATATGAGGAAATGATTGTTAAGGAGGAGATTTTTTTTTTAAAAAGTACACTCAAATAAAGCTCTAAGTACGATAGGTTCCCAGCCAGCTTCTTTTAGGAATATTAGCATATTTTAGGGAGTTAAATGAATGAGGCATAAGAAGCAACAAGAAATTTAGGCAAAACCATAAACGAAATAAACAATACCTTTATCGCATTAATTCCCAGGAAGTAGAAAGCCTTGGGCATAGAAGAATTTTGATCAATTTTTCTTTGCAATACTATATATAAATTCATAGCAAAAGCTTTAGTGAATAGGTTGAAGAAGACTCTCCACCATATTTTCAAAAGAGCAGACTAGATTTGTAACGCCCCGCATAAAACCTCTATAAGATGCAAGTAATAAACCCCCGCTTTTTTTATGCTAGACTAATATTGATTATTACACTTTATATTTCTAAAATAAAAATACTCTTCTACAACTTGATTGTAAGATTTATTCAACTTAAGTCTTCTACAACTTGATTGTAAGATTTATTCAACTCATGTCATTAATTCATATTGATTTCATAAATTCCTACTATCCTTTGTACTGCATTCCGCTAATCATTTAGGTAAGAGATTAAAGTTCATTAAGGTAGGCGTTATCCTAGGTGCTTCATTAACACATAAACATGAACCAACCATTAATATTACAATCAAATTACTATCTTGATTCATTGTTTCATAACTATTCATTGTTCATAATTCAAATCACTAATCTATCATTTCTCAATAGTTTCCTTTGATAATTTCATCCAAAGATAGTATATTATTGTTTAGGTACATCATTATATATAACTATATCTAAGATTATTTCCTTTATATATGAACAACATAAGTGGTGCAGGAGAACCTTGAATGAAGCAAGTGTTTCTATGGATCCTATGGAATTCCATTAAGGTCCTAAGAGGCCTATAGTTATGTTAGAACATTGGGTTGATCATTGGACCCCTTTGTAAGATCATAGTTCCAAGACTGACATCCTATGAGCCCTTGGTCAACTATTGGTCAATGATGGTCCAAAACCCTAGGAATATGTTGTTTTCATGTTTGGATCCACTAGGGATCAAAAAAATAAGCTTCAGACCAAGTTTGGTCATCAAATGTGTAAAATTGCAAAATATGCAAAAGTTGCTCAAAAGTTGTCAAGCAATTTTTAAGCAAACTCGACAACTTTTTGTAAAACAACTCCCAAACAGCTAATTAGTTCAAATATGTTATGTAACCATTGGGACTTCCTACAAAATCTCTTTCAGGCGGGTGGTAGGCTAATGTTGTAATTTGGCATTTTGAAATCAATAAAATATAACCATTTCTCTACAAATCCCGAGGACAGTCGACTAGTACGGATTGGTACGGACAGAAGGACATGAAAGTATGAATCCAAAATTTTTTATTGTGAACTTTCATTCATTTTCATTCGGTTTCATGTGTTGATCAATCCTACTTTAAGAGTTATTGAATTTTCAATCCCATTGCCTGGTTTGTAGGCCCTAAATCAGGGTTTCTTAAAGAATTGAGTGTATTTCCTTTTTTCACCATGGGAATTCAATGACCCTTGGTGGAAAGCATGTTTTTATGATTTTATTTAAGAATTTTATAGCTAGGTTCACCAAAATGCAGGGAGATGGGTTTGCCATGATGCCCTAGGTGTATATCGCAATGTATGCACCATTCCAGAATTAGGACAACAAGCATAATTGTTGTTTGGGGATTCATCAGAGGCTCTAAATTGGTGCAGGAGATCCTTTTACAAACCCTCACATGATCCAATCATTAGTTTGGTAATTGGATGCATTCAAAGGGCACTTGTAGTTCATATGGAGGCCTAATTAGCCCTAATTACAGAAGCATTTTGGTGTGTCTTCCTGTCTCTCCTTTATTTCGATGTTTTGGGGCTTAAGTATAAGGTTTAAGCCATAAATGGTGTCTGAATCCCTAATTAGTTAAGGAGTTTATGTAGAAGAATCTCATTTGAGATCAATTTTCCTTCGGGAAAAGGCTACAAGCCTACTCTTGGGTTTGTGAAGCAACTATGTCATATGGGTTGCAAGTGAGTGAAAGAACCATTGGAACTATTTTTTAGGGACATAAATAGACCACACCTATGAGTATAGGTCACCTCTGGTCCTATAAGTCACTTTTGGGGTATTAGTGAGAATTTGGGTCAAGTGCTTGTGAAGCCAACCTTGGCAGTTGGTGTTGTAGGATTGGTGAAACCTACTGATTAGGTTACCCTTGGGGTGTTCGGTTGTGATAACCTTAACTAAGTCCTTTTCCACACTTGTGATAGGTGTGAAGCACTTTGGCCATAAAGAGTTGGGTGTCTGGAGCACATTGCCCTATTTGACTCATTTGAAGGCTTCCTACTGCCCACTTTGCATCAAGTGGTATTAGAGCTATGTCTACTCCTAAGTATGAAGATATCCCTTCAAGGGTTACGAACATTGAACTAGAAAACATGGTGAGAGAGTAGAGGGAAGAAAATGCAGTCTTGACAAGAAGACTTCAAGAGTTGGAAAACAAGGTAGAGGGGTAAATAAGACACTTTTGGTGGTGAAGAAGGGAGTGATTCACATGATGACACCCCTGATCAGGATGTGAACATTCCTGTAGACCAGAGACCCCTTCTAGATGCCTTAAAGTCTGTGGGGAGAATAACCATGGAGGAGAAGTTGGATTTGCCAACTTTCAATGGGAAAATGAATGCAGATTTGGCCTTGGATTGGATAGAGGCCTTAACAAGCTTCTTTGAGTGTGAGGGCATCCCTGAGAATAAGAGAGTGAAGATAAAAAAGATCCAAGTTGAAGGGAGCAGCCCTAACTTGGTGAAACTTCATCCAAACAAAGAGGGTGAAGAATGGGAAGAGTATGATCTCTTCATGGAACAAAATGATTGCATTGGTCAAGGAGACCTATGTGCCTGAAGACTATGGGGTACGACTCCATAGGAGGAAGAAAAACTTTTAAAAAAAAGGACATGGATGTGGGCTCATACACCAAGGAGTTCCTAAAGCTGTGTGAGAAGATAAATGTGGTAGAAGATGAAGAAAAAAAGTTAGCAAGATATATGAATGGTCTTAAGGTGTCCATTCAAGAGGAACTTAACCTACATTGCCCTACCACAGTAAAAAAGTGCTATCAAATGGCACTCAAGGTAGAGGAGATTTGGAAGAGAAAACAATATTTTGGAAAGGGAAAGAGCAATAACAGCGGGAAGAACTTTAGAGGAAGAGGAACCTCTTGGAATAGAGGACAATACAATGGTAATAGCAGCATGACCCCTGACCAAGGAGACAAAGAAAATAGTGATACAAACTTTAGAGGAAACTATAGAGGGAGAAGACCCTTCAATAGAGGCAGAACAAATAGTGGAAGAGGAAATGGACCCCTAAGGTGTTACTACTGCAATCAATTGGGACACCATGCAGGAAGATGCCTTGAGAAGCAAAAAAATAACAATCAAGGAGAAAGAAGAGCACAACTCATTCAAGAGGAGAAGAAAGAAGACAAAATTCAGATGCAAGGGACTTAGAACTAGAGGAAGGAGCATGTTTGATGATGAGACAAGTCTTCCTTCAAGTTCCACAAAGCCAAGAACCTCCTCAAAGAAAGAATCTCTTCCGGACAAAGATCTAATGCAATGGAAAGGTATGTAACTTCCTTATAGATTCTAACTGAACTTAAAATTTAGTTGTGAAATGGTCCAAAAGCTAAATCTCCCTAAGAAGCCTTATCCTTTTCCTTACCATGTCTCCTGGCTAACAAAGGGTCATCAAACCTTAGTAACTGAACAAGCATGTATAAAGTTTTCTATAGAAGACTTTAAGGACAAAGTTCTTTGTGATGTTGTTGAAATGGATGCCTCTCACATCCTTCTAGGAAAGCCTTGGAAGTATGATGTAGATGCCACACACCATTGTAGGAGAAATACCTACTCTATCACTAAATATGGAAAAACATTCACCATGAAGCCCTTGCCTGATAAAAAAATATAGAGAAAGAACCCACTGTTATAACCATGGGTGAAAAAGAAATGTTAAAAGTGTTAAGGAAACCTGAAACTGAAGCCCTTGTTCTAATCTACAAGCCTAAGGATAGTATAAGGTCTAACAATGATGATCCTATACCAGATGAAGTTTAGAAATTGCTTACAAAATATAGTGATGTCACTGTTAGTGATCTGCCCAGAGCCATCCCTCCCTTAAGAGATATCAGTCACCAAATAGACTTGATACCTGATTCCTCCTTACCTAACAAGGCCCCATACAAAATGACACCATTTCAGCATGCAGAGATTGCAAGGCAAATTAATGAATTTTTAGAGAAGGGACTAATTTAGAAAAGTCTCAGTCCATGTGTTGTCCCATCAGTTTATCCCCTAAAAAGGATGGTAAGTGGAGGTTATGTAATGACAACAAAGCCCTAAACAAAATCACTATAAGATATAGGTTTCCAATCCCAAGAATGAAGGATCTTCTGGACCAATTAGGCACTGCTTATTACTTTACAAAGATTGATTTAAAACCAGGCTATCACCAAGTTAGGATAAAGCTAGGTGATGAGTGGAAGACAATGTTTAAGACAACTAAAGGTTTGTTTGAGTGGCTTGTTATGCCATTTGGCTTGAGTAATGCTCCTAGTACAATCATGAGACTCTGGAATGAGGTCTTCATTGATTTTATTGGCAAGTTTGTGGTCATATATTTCGATGACATTCTAATTTACAATCATAGCAAAGAGGAACATCTTGATCATGTTGAGCAATTTTTGAAGAGACTCCATCAGCACAAGTTAGTGATTAACTTGGAAAAGTGTATGTTCATGAAAAAGGAACTTGTCTTCCTAGAATTTGTCATCTCCCAAGGCACCCTCAAAATGGACCCAGAGAAGGTTGCAAAAATAGTCAATTGGCCTCCACCAAAGGACCAAGGTGATGTTATAAGCTTTCATGGTTTAGCAAATTTTTATAGAAAGTTTATTAACAATTTTAGCCATGTGTGTGCTCCTACGTTGGACACAATAAAGGGTGGAAATAAGACCAAATTTGAATGGACTAATGAAGCTGCAGATGCATGCTAATATCTCAAGAATAGAGTGGCACAATATCCAATCCTAGTGCTCCCTGACTTCAACAAGGTATTCACTATTGAAACAGATGCAAGCAACTTGGATATAGGTGTAGTCTTGAGCCAAGAAGGTAAGGCTATAGCATTTTTCTCAGAAAAATTGAATGATGCAAAGAAGAGGTATTCTACATATGATTCAAAACTTTATGCAATGGTATAAGCCCTGAAAAAGTGGAGACACTACTTACTCCCTAAATAATTCATTGTTTATACTTATAACCATGCATTAAGTTTCCTAAATAGTTAGGAAAATCTTGGAGTCAAACACATCAAATGGATGGAGTGGTTGCAGGCATATGCCTTCAACCTAAAGCACAAAAAGGGAGTGGAAAACAAATTTTCTGATGCCCTAAGTAGAAGGGTTACATTGATTGAATAAGTACAACTTTAGAGTGTAGGTATTGATTCCCTAAAACACCTATATGTTGATGATCTATAATTTAGAGAAATTTTTGAGGTATTCACTAAAATGGTAGGAAAATACCACAGAGATTTTTCTGATTTCCTGATTCAGAATGGACTCTTATTTGAAGGAGCCCAATTGTGCATTCCTAAATGTTCCATGAGAACAAATATTATTAAGGAGAAACACTGTGGTGGCTTAGGAGGACATTTTGGGATAGATAAAACCACTGATTTAGTGAAAATAAGTTACTTTTGGCCAAAGATGGGAAATAAATTCAAGAATTTTGTAGAATCTTGTACTATTTTCTAACAAGAAAATGGTGTATCCACTAACCAAGGATTGTACCAACCCCTAATAATTCCCTCTAGGCCATGGGAATCAATTTCAATGGACTTTGTAATGGGTTTCCCAAGAACAAAACAAGGTTATGATAGTGTTTTTGTCATTGTGGACAGATTTAGTAAAATGGTGCACTTTGTTCCCTGCAAGAGCACAAATGATGCTTCCCATATAGCACACCTATTATTTAAGGAAGTGATTAGAATCCATGGTCTACCTCAAACCATAGTCTCTGATAGAGATGTGAATTTTCAAGGTCGCTTTTGGAGGACACTCTTCAAGAAATTGGGTACAAATCTGACTTATAGTTCAGCATACCACCCACAAATAGATGGGAAAATAGAGGTGGTAAATAGATCTCTTGGAGATCTCTTGAGATGCCTAAAAAATTAGTACACCCAAAGTTGGGACATGATCCTACGACAGGCAGAGTTTGCATTTAATTATTCCATGAACAGATCCACTGGAAAGACACCATTCCAAACAGTGTATGGACTTCTTCCAAAAGACCCATTGGACTTGGTAGAGTTACCCTTTGATTTCAGAGTTAGTGCACAAGGAGAGAGATTAGCCAAACTGATCTCTAAAGTGTAGACATAAGTGGAAGAGTCACTACAACAGTCCACCATGAAATACAAAGCACAAGCAAACAAGAGAAGGAGAGAAGTTCATTTCAAAGTTGGAGATAAGGTATGGGCATACCTAAGGAAGGAAAGACTACCTAAAGGAAGGTACTCAAATTTGCATATGAATAAAATTGGACCTTGCACAATCCTCAACAAGATGGGTAAAAATGCATATGAAATTTCTTTGACTTCTACTTTACTGATTTCTCCTATTTTTAATATTGCAGACTTCACTCCTTATATGTGTGTTGCAAACATTACTAATGTGTAGGGATCACAAGATGTAGATGATGGATACTATGTGATAGATCTCCCACCAAGAAAATAAATGGAGTTAGACACCATTTTGGAATCCAAAGTGTTGAAGCAAACAAGGAAGAATAAGTACATTCAGCACTTAGTGAAATGGAAAGGACTCCCTCCAATAGATTCTACCTGGATGACAGAAGACCAAATCCAACAACATGGCACCACTGTTGACCAGTTAATCTCAAGTGGGAGCTTGAGTTCAAATCTCATGGGGAGTATGGTGCAGGAGTACCCTGAATGAACCAAGTGTTCCTATGGATCCTATGGAACCTAGGGTTCCATTAAGGTTCTAAGAGGCCTATAGCTATGTTAGAACATTGGGTTGATCATTGGACCCCTTTGTAAGACCATAGTTCCAAGATTGGCATCCAATGAGCCCTTGGTCAACTATTGGTCAATGATGGTATAAAACCCTAGGAATAGGTTGTTTTAATTTTTTCATGTTTGGATCCACTAGAGATCACAAAAATAATCTTGAGACCAAGTTTGGTCATCAAATGTGCAAAATTGCAAAATATGCAAAAGTTGCTCAAAAGTTGTCAAGCAACTTTTCAGTAAACTTGAAAATTTTTTGTAAAACAACTCCCAAATTCATAATTAGTTAAAATATGTTATTTAACCATTGGGACTACCTAAAAAATCCCTTTCAGGTGGGTGGTAGGCTAATGATGTAATTTGGCATTTTGAAATCAATAAAATATAACCATTTCTCTGCAAATCCTGAGGACAGTCGATCAATATGGATTGGTACGGATAGAAGGACATGAAGATCTGAATCCAAAAAATTTTCTTGTGAACCTTCTTTCATTTTCATTAGTTTTCATGTGTTGATCAATCCTACTTTAAGAGTTATTGAATTTGTAATCCCACTGCCTGGTTTGTAGGCCCTAAATCAGGGTTTCTTAAAGAATTGAGTGTATTTCCTTTTTACACCATGGGAATTCAATGACCCATTGTAGAAAGCATGTTTTTATGATTTTATTTAATAATTTTCAGGCTAGTTTCACCAAAATGCAGGGAGATGGGTTTGTCATTATGCCCTAGGTGTATATCCCTATGTATGCACCATTCTAGAATTGGGACAACAAGCATAACTCTTGTTTGGGGATTCATCAGAGGCTCTAAATCGGTGGAGGAGACCCTTGTGCACACCCTCACATGATACAATCATTATTTTTGGATTTGGATTCATTCAAAGGGCACTTGTAGTGCAAATGGAGGCCTAATTAGCCCTAATTGCAGAAGCATTTTGGTGTGTCTTCCTGTCTCCTTAATTATAAGGTTATAGGCCATAAAAAGTGTTTGAATCTCTTATTATTTAAGGAGGTTATGTGGAGAAATCTCATTTGAGATCAATTTTCCTTTGGGAAAAGGTTATAAGCCTAGTCTTGGGTTTGTGAAGCAACTATGTCATATGGGTTGCAAGTGAGTGAAAGAACCATTGGAACTATTTTTTAGGGACCTAAATAGACCACACCTATGAGTATAGGTCACCCCTAGTCCTATAAGTCACTTTTGGAGTATTGGTGAGAATTTGGGTCAAGTGCTTGTGAAGCCAACCTTGGTAGTTGGTGTTGTAGGATTGGTGAAACCTAGTGATTAGGTTACAGTTGGGGTGTTGGGTTGTCATAGCCTTAACCAAGTCCTTTTCCACACTTGTGATAGGTGTGAAGCACTTTGGCTTTAAAGAGTTGGGTGTCTGGGGTACATTTCCCTATTTGAGTCATTTGAAGGTTTCCTACTGCCCACTTTGCATCAATAAGAGTTCATATGAGAAATTTAAGATAATCACTTTCTTCTAATATTAATAGCATACCCAATCTACCACATTCTTTTCCTTTTATTTTACCTAGAAATACCCATTGCCCTATACATTTCTTCGAATTGAGATTACATCAATACTACAAGACTCCTTTTAGGAGATTACAATTACATGAATACAAATACATAAGTACATCTCAACATAATAAAATATCCAATAAGAAGTCTTCAACTATAGATGTGGAAAGGAACATGTGCAAGGATCATCCAAAGAATTGTCAACAATACCTCGATATAAATATTAACCACCCAACCACATGGGACCAATAGGCCCACTCCCCCAAGCTAGAAGATAGAAGTAAAGGCCCATGCAAGAGGTAACAAATAGGAAATTCCTAAGGCGGTGATAACTTTTCCCCAAATCCACAACACACAAAAATAAAAGACAAGAAGACCACAAGGAATACCAGAGGCATGATACAGATTGGTAGAGACTCTAATATACAAGCTAGGTGAGTGTCATCGCATAGCCCTCACCCCTTGAGTTACCTTGGTAAGCCACTCTGGGCCCCGACCCCCAAGTAGACACATCCAGAACCAAACATCTCTCATATAGATGAGACTGTTTCATTGTGCTATTGCAATAGTACCTTTTCCCACTCCCATCCGTAGCATACACTAGCACTACCGGCATGGGTGAGGCTTATCCTATTTAATGTGTAGTACCCTTCCCATAATTTATTAATTTTTTCATTGGATTAAACAACTCACCAGTGGGTTACCATGGTACTATCCACTTAGGGCCCCAACCCCTCACTATGAACCACTCACCTAGTGTACTTAGGTTCCCTAACATACATAGAAAAATCATAAGAACATAATAGATCCATCAACAAGAATTTATATCAATTCCATAACAACATTGGATTGATTTTAGGAAAACATATGTTGTCCCTATTCCACTAGACAACCCTAAACCCAAATATGACATTCACAATTTTCCAAATACATAAGAAGACATCAAAGTGATATTGTAAACATATTCATTGTAAAAATAGATCCAATTACCCAAATAAAAATCCTAGTAGCCTCTGGTACGGTCCATATGAAACCCTCAAACTTTTTAATGTTCTAAAACTAAACTATTTTAAGCAAGGATAAAATGCAAAGAATAGTCATCATAGCACAATCACCCATATCTTCCATAAAACAAATAATAGAGAAAATATCTTTGGTGGAGATTTATATAACATCATTATGGACTCTCAATTTGATTTTTGTGAAGATCCAAGGGTGGAAAATAAAGTTAAGAATTCTGGTTTAAAAAAGAAAACTTTGGTTAGGGTTCAAACCTTCCTTCACTATAATGGTTTTAATTATCAAAAAACATAATAAAAATGATCAAAACCAATTGGAAATGAAATAAAATACATTTTACGATCTATGATATCAAATTAAGATTTTTTATATTATCACAACATTCTGTAGCATACAAATACATTTGACATAAAAATCAGAATCAAGAATGGACAGGCATAGTCTACCAAAATGTCAATAATAAGGAATTAATTCGACCCTAAATATACAATCACAGAGATGCCCATTTCATATCTAGGGATTTTACTTTTAGAAAACCAATTTAGAAAAACCCTAAATACAACTTACATTATTATAATAACAGATCTCCAAAAATGGGTTGCTAAACACCCTAGGAAAATACATGACAATTTTCCCAAACAAAAAATCCAAACTTTTAAATAACTATAGGAATGAAAAGTTTAGATATAATACATCATAAAAATATGTAAATAGATTCATATTTTATCATATACTTTAATCAACCAATAAATTCAATCCATACCTCAAATCCTACGAAAGTTTCAATCGAAGAAGGAGACAAAAGAGGAAGACAAATCCAAACTTGAGATACATCCTTCAAACCCTATCCATTTTTAGAAATCTCCATGAAATAAATCACAAATCCACAGAAATGAATCCCTCTCTAAACTACTGAAACTCTCACAAAAATGTTAATTTGCACAGAAAAATGAGTTAAGCTAACATAATCAAAAAAGCGTAGGGAGCTAACATAATCATTTTTCTGTGCAAATTAACATTTTTGTGAGAGTTTCAGTAGTTGAGAGAGGGATTCATTGTTGTGGATTTGTGATTTATTTCATGGAGATTTCTAAAAATGGATAGGGTTTGAAGGATGCATCTCAAGTTTGGATTTCTCTTCCTCTTTTGTCTCAAAAATGTTAATTTGCACAGAAAAATGAGTTAAGCTAACATAATCAAGAAAGTATAGCGAGCTAACATAATCATTTTTCTGTGCAAATTAACATTTTTGTGAGAGTTTCAGTAGTTGATAGAGGGATTAATTTCTATGGATTTGTTATTTATTTCATGGATGTTTCTGAAAATGGATAGGGTTTGAAGGATGCATCTCAAGTTTGGATTTGTCTTCCTCTTTTGTCTCCTTCTTCGGTTGAATCTTCATAGAATTTGAGGTATAGATTGAATTTATTGGTTGATTAAATTATATGATAAAATATGGATCTATTTACATATTTTCATGATTTATTATATCTGTACTTTGAATTCATGTAGTTATTAAAAGTTTGGAGTTTTTGTTTGTGAAAATTGTCATGTGTTTTCCTAGGGTTTTTAGCAACCCATTTTTGGAGATCTGTTATTATAATAATGTAAATTAAATCTATAGTTTTTTCTAAATTAGTTTTTTGGAAGTAAAATTCACATACCTGAAATGGGTATCTCTCTGATTTTATATTTAAGGTTGAATTAATTCCTTATTATTGACATTTTGGCAGACTATGCCTGTCTATTCTTGATTCTAATTTTTTGGTCAAATTTATTCATATGATACAGACTTTTATGAAAATATAAAAGTCTAAATTTGATATAAAATATCCTCCAATGTCTTATACTTCATTTCCAATTGGTTTTGATCATTTTTATTAATTTTTGTGATAATTAAAACCATTTTAGTGAAGGCGTGTCTAAACCCTAACCAGAGTTTTCTGTTTTAAACCAGAAGTCATAACTTTATTTTCCACTATTGGATATTCACAAAAAAAAAATTGAGAGTCCATAATGATGTTATATAAATCTCCACTAAATCAATTTTCTTTATTATTTTTTTTGTGGAAGATATGGGTGATTGTGCTATGATGACTATTGTTTGTATTTAATCCTTGCTTGAAATAGTTCAGTTTTAAAACATTACAAAGTTTGAGGGTTTCGTATGGGTACCAGAGGCTATTATAATTTTTATTTGTGTAATTGGATCTATTTTTACACTGAATATGTTTACAATATCACTTTTATGTCTTCTTATGTGTTTGGAACATTCTGAATGTCATATTTGGGTTTAGGGTTGTCAAGTGGAATAGGGACAACATATGTTTTCCTAAAATCAATCCAATGTTGTTATAGAATTGATATGAATTCTTGATGATGGATCTATTATGTTCTTATTATTTTTGTATGTATATTAGGGAACCTAAGTACACTAGGTGAGTGTCTCACAGTGAGGGGTTAGGGCCCTAAGTGGCTAGTACTAGGGTAACCGACCAGCGTGTTGTTTAATCCAGTGAAAACATTAATAAATTATGGGAAGGGTACTACAAATTAAATAAGATAATCCTCACCCATGTCAGTAGTGCTAGTATAGGCTACGGATGGGAGTGGGAAAAGGTGCTATTGTGATAGCATAATCAAACAGTCTCATTCGTATAAGAGATGTTCGGTTCTGCGTGTACCTACTTGGGGGCCCGGGCCCAGAGTGGCTTACCAGGGTAACTCAAGGGGTGAGGGCTATGCGATGAAACTCACATAGCTTGTATCTTAGAGTCTGTACCAATCTATATCATGCCTCTAGTATTCCTTGTGGTCTTCTTGTCTTTTCTTTTTGTGTGTTGTGCATTTGGGGAAAAGTTATCACCACCTTAGGAATTTCCTAGTTGTTACCTCTTGCATGGGAATTTGGTTCTATCTCCTAGCTTGGGGGAGTGGGCCTATTGGTCCCATGTGGTTGGGTGGTTAATATTTATATCGAGGTATTGTTCATCATTCTTTGGATGATCCTTGTACATGTTCCATTCCATAACTATAGTTGAAGACTTCTTATTGGATATTTTATTATGTTGAGATGTATTTATGTATTTGTATTCATGTAATTGTAACCTCCTAAAAGGAGTTTTGTAGTATTGATGTAATCTCAATTCCAAGCAATGTATAGGGGAATGGGTATTTCTAGGTAAAAGAAAGGGAAAATAATGTGGTAGTTTGGGTATGTTATTAGCATTAGAAGAAAGTGATTATGTTATTTATGCTATTCTCTTATGTTGTTCATATATAAAGGAAATAATCTTAGATATAGTTATATATAATGATGTACCTAAACAATAATGTATTATCTTTGGATGAAAGTATCAAAGGAAACTATTAAGAAATGATAGATTAGTGATTGGAATTATGAACAATGAATATTTATGAAACAATGAATCAAGATAGTAATTTGATTGTAATATTTATGGTTCATTCATGTTTATGGGTTAATGAAGCATCTAGGATAATGCCTACCTTAAGGAAAGTTTAATCTCTTACCTAAATGATTAGAAGAATGTGGTACAAAAGATAGTAGGAATTTATGAAATAAATATGAATTAATGACATGAGTTGATAAAAGGAATAATGATTTTTGATGATTAACTTATGTTTAATAATAGAAACAAGTTAGGGACATTTACCTTGGTGTATTAAAATGAATGTAGATCTTTTAAGCTCGTAATACAATGGATATCTTAGGCATGTAAATAGTTTAGATGATGTTGCTTTAAGTAGCAATGTTAGGGAACCTATGAGGACTTAAGTTGAATAAATCTTACAATCAAGTTGAAGAAGAGTATTTTAATTCTAGAAATATAAATGGGTTGCCTGATGGGGCGTTACAAGATTTGTGCCACAAAAATCTATATTTGATAACTGATTATTGTATAAAATGGTATTCATTTGATTAAGAATAATAAAAACCCAAGTATGATGATTAATATTAAAAAAACATATGATAAGGTGGATTGGAGGGGTTTATGTAAATGTCTCGAAGCTGTTGAGTTTTGTAGAGAATGGATCAATTTAATTTTCTATTGTATCTCTTGTCCAATGTTCTCACTCTTAGTTAATGGATCACCAATGGGTTCTTTGGAATATCTAGAGCACTATGTCAAGGGGATCCAATATATCCCTTTCTATTCATTATTATGTATGAGGATTTTGGAAGATTTATAAGTAGGGCTGAAGAGGAAGGTTACATTAGAGGAATCAAGATCACTAGTGCAATTCAAGGAATTTATCACCAACAATTTGTTGATGATACAATGTTTTTGGGCATGTAGGTAAATAGAAGTCTATAATGTTTAGAAAAACCCTAAAGGTTTCCTCTAAAGCCTTCGTGAAGTAAGTTAATTCATAAAAATTAAAAATTTCTTTTTTTTGTCACCCCTAAGATAGATACAAAAATTGTAGATTTATTTGAATTCAAGGGACACAAACTTCCATGCTCTGTTTTATGGTACCTTTGGATAAAGGGTTGAGAAGCCCCAAGAAATGAGATCCAATTAGTGAAAAATGGATAAGAAAATGAAGTATCAGAAGGAAAAAATTGGTTATCCTCGATAGGAAGAATTATTATGTTGAAGACAATTTTATTAGCTATTCCCACCTATTTGATATCTTGTCTACACTTTGTATGGGGGAAAATACAAAATTGGTACAAAAATTGAGACCCTCTTATTGGAAAAATATAGTTGACAAGAAAAAGATGTCTATGATTTCTTGGGATAAGATTTTCTGACATATATGAGCTATGAGGTTAGATTTCTGGAATTAACATTGGAAAAACATAACGTTGGGATAAAATTTTATTTGGAAAATATTTATGGAAACCCATTTGTTATGGGTAAGAATACTTAAATAAAAATATTTGAAGGATTTAAGTTGGATTGAGATTTTTAGGGCTCAAATTCATGCAAATTAATCAAGAGTGTGGAATTTTATGTTAAATTTCATAGAGCTTATCATAGAGTTGATTTCTTAGGATATAGCACATAGTAGTAGTGCATTGTTCTCGATGGATTCCTGGGGTAGTTATCAAGTAATAGATAAACTGATAGACACAAATAGGATTAGAGAAATTTGTGTGTGAGAATGACGCCTATGTGTAAGAGATTATGTAGAATTAGTAGATATAGACCCCCTGTTAGGATTAGTCCCAGGAGATAACTGAGAGGGGGCAGGGGGTGAATCAGTTGTCTACAAGTTTCAATCCTTTTATCCAATTAAGTACAAAATAACATTAAGCATAAATACAAGAAGATAACACAGAATAGAACACCATAATTTTGGTTACGGGGAAACCAAAGTAGATAAAAACCCCGGTGGGAATTAACACCCACAAATAACTGTACTAGAGTATAATGATTCCTATTAGAAGATCTTACAACCTTGTTAGAGTTTATCATTACAATGCAATAATTACAGTGACTTGTTCAAGGGTTGGACCCTGTTAGGAGTCTTTGACAAATAATCATGTTAGGGGTGAGGACACACTATCCAAGAGCACACTGCTCAAATGATGAAGGCTGCAACCTCATGTACAATAGATATACACTATATATGATATTTGAATTGTTTAAGTTGACCTGCTATCTTGATTAGTTCCAATGACTTGTATAATATTTCTGCTTCTTCACATAGATCTTTTACCAATGAATGATGTAGCTTTATTGTTCTAATACATCAGACATTATGCTCTGTAACTGTCATGATTTCTCTCTATTTTTCTTCTCCACCCTTTGGCGATCACAAATGAACTACTATAAATATCTTCCTCAAAAGATATGATTACGTCAGTTGTAGGAAGCCCTTCAACAAGATTCTTGTCGGCTAAACTAAGCACGCAACATAATTAGAACCACACAACTCAAAATGAATAGACACATCGCTTCACACATTTAGTTCCACCAAAATAACTCAAACATCACACTTCAGAAGAAACACGTTAAGCGCCCTTGGTTAAATGTTTTTAACTCATAACTAAACATGAATCTGAACATGCATATCCCAAACATAGGCGCAACTAAAGAAACAATGAGATTACTGTGAGCTCTTAATAATAGTCTTCTAAAACTATAGTTGGTAAATAGATCAACATAAATCAACTTTAACTACACTACCGAATCTACATGTATTAACATAGCATAATAAATATATCTACAATATACAAGTAACCATGCAAGGCTCCAACCTATCCATACTGATGATTGAATACATAACACAGCTATATACTATATGTTGTCATCAATGCCAAACATACAGTCAACTATTTGCACAAAGGCAAATCTCCAACAATCACCCCCTTTGACATTGATGGAAACATATGATATGAAAAAAACCATTAATCCAAAAGTATCTTCTTTGTTTTTACAATCTTCTCAATATCCTCATCAAAAGTTCCTCTTAACTGCTGCATCTCTTTTTACTATGTTTTTATTTTCTTGACTGTATACTCTCAAAGTGTATATGCTCCCCCTTACTATATACTTCCCCTTTGACATCAATGGTAAAGGATGCCAAATGTAAATAAGCATAGGTACTACTCCAAAAGTAGAGTAGTTAACCAATCATTAGTCACCAACGACTGATGCACTCACTGCAAATTATAATCAGACTTAGGAAAGGGAATTAATCCCAACTTCTTCCTAAGATACTCAAAAGTATCTTTTGATAAAGGTTTTGCAAATATGTCTGCCAACTGGTCTTTGGTGCTTACATTATCCAACTTCACTTCTCTCTCTGCAACTTTTTCTCTTAGAAAATGATATTTTATTTCTATGTGTTTTGTCTTTGCATGCATGACATGGTTCTTTGACATATTATTAGTGCTAGTGTTATCACAATGAATGACAATAGGATAATTAATCTTAATTCCCAAGTCTTTAATCATCTGCTTGTTCCAAACCATTATGGAACAATTTAATGCTGCTGCTACATACTCAACTTCTGCTATTGACTAAGAAATATAGTTTTGCTTCTTGCTTGTCCCAGTAACCAACCTGTCTCCAAGGAATAATGCTCCTCATGAGGTACTCTTTCTGTCATCAACACAACCTTCCCAATCTGCATCTGTATACACATGAAGTTCTACATTTTCTGAGTAAAGATACCACAAATCATAGCCTATAGTCCCTTTTAAATATCTCAATATTATTTTTATTACCATTAAGTGATTTTTCTTGGGTTCAGCTAAAAATCTTCCAACAATGCCAACTACATTAGAAATATCTTGTCTAGCTTGAGTGAGATATATGAGTTTTCCAATCATAGACTTGTATAGTGTTTTTTCAACTGCTGTAGAGTCATCATTTTTAGAAAGTTTGTTTCCTGTTATCATAGGGGTGCTTACTGGCTTGCAATATTCCATCTTACATGTCTTCAATATCTCTTTCACATATTAAGAATGATTTATGAATATACCTTTGTCTATTTGTTTAACATTTAATCCCAAAAATTTTATTATAGGTCCAATCATTCTCATTTCAAACTCATTTTTCATCTCTTTAGCAAATTCTGCACTAAGCTTGTCATTACCTCCAAAAAAAATGTTATAAAAAAAAATAGCAACAAGTAATAATCTCTCAGGTGTCTCTCCTATGAATAAGTTACAATCTGCTTCTCCCTTCTTGAATCATATCTTTTTCAAGTAGCCATCAAGTCCCTCATACCATTCTCTTCGGGCATGTTTAAGTCCATAGAGGGATTTCTTTAGTCTACATACCATGTCTAGTTTTAGTAATAAATTAAATACTTCAGGCTATTTTATGTAGACTTCTTCCTTCAAGTCGCCATTTAGAAATGCTGACTTGACATCCATCTGATATACCTTAAATTTCTTGAATGTTGCATAAGCTAAAAACAATTTAATAGCTTCCAGTCTAATCACATGGGCAAATGTATCAGAGTATTCAATTCCTTCTCTCTACGCATATCCTTTACATAGCAATATTTCTTTGTTTCTTATCACTGTACCATCTTCATTCATTTTGTTTATGAATATCCACTTAGTTCCAATCACCATTTTGTCACAAGATCTAGGGACCAATTCCCATGTGTCATTCTTAATTATTTGATCTAATTCTTCTTGCATTGCATTATGCCAATCTAAATCGTTAAAAGCATCCTCAACATTGAAGGGTTCAATTTGTGAAAGTAAACATACCTCTTCACCAATGGTTAAACCTTTTGCTTTAGATCTTGTTAGAACTTTCCAGCTCTGATCTCCGATGATATCTTCTTTTGAATGGTATCTAGATGTGTATTTTGGAATTTTAGGTTTCACTTCACTTGGTTCAGGGTTATTGCATGATACATATAGACAGTCAAATATTTCTTCAATAAGTATTTCTTTATTTATAGGTCTAGGTTCATCTTCAATCAAAGGTGCATAATCATAGTATCTCTCTTGAATCATGAACTTCACATCAATCTTCACATGTGCACTTTCAATGATTTTCTTCAACCTCAAGTTAAAACATCTATAAGTTTTTATCTTAGTAGAGTAACTAAGAAAAATACCTTCATCACTTCTAGCATCAAACTTACCAACACCATCATCTCTCTTGATGTAACACTTGCTTCCAAAGATTCTAAAGTATTTTACTGTAGGTACATTTCCAAACCAAAGTTCATAAGGTGTCTTGTCTGTGCCTGGCCTTAGTTGAATTATATTGATAGTATAGACTACTTTATTGTCTTCTTATCACTAGTAGGTGTGCACAACTTTCCCTTCAATCATCATAGTGCGCGCTGTGTCAAGTATGATCCTATTTCTCCTTTTTGGAATTACATTCTACTGAGGGGTTCTAGGAGCATTTAGCTATCTTTTGATCCCATGTTCTTCACAATACTCAAGAAACTTGTAAGAGGTAAATTATGTTGGAAATATAGATGGAGTAAATGAGAGGGGAGGGGTGAATCAGTTACCACAAAAATAAATCCACGAGTCCTTTAGATGTCTTCAATATATACTGCTGTTACTCGGTAGATTAACTTATTATTGTTCATTAAACATTCACAGTTATTGACATGCATAAATCAAATAGCATAAACACAAGTGACACAAGTAACACCAGATATAATGTGTAAACCCAATTTGGGAAAACCACCAATGCAACTAGTTACTGATTTTCACTCTTCTGAAGTGAGCCCTGTTAGGAGCCAACCCTGTTAAAGGTTACAAAACACACTGTTAGGTGTGACCCTGTTA